>QLPE01001650.1:0-14302 GCA_003314125.1 Hygrophorus russula | reverse complement strand
TGCCCTTACTCGTCAGGTTCATCTTCCTCTTGCGTGTGAGGTTTAATCATCGGGTAAGTCGGCGGAAGGATTGCCCTCTTCTGGCCAGCGTTGCTGGGCTTGGTCGTGGGTGCGGTCTCGCTTGGGGTAGATGCGGTCTCGCTTGGGGTCGGTGCGGCTGACGAGGCAGTGCCATTTGGGTTCGCACCGTAGTCGGCGTTGTGGATTTGCCTCTTTCCAAAGGTTTCGTCCAAGGCACGCCTAATGTCGTGAGCCATTTGAGCCCAATGGTTTTCAGTTCCGCGGTAGAAGTCTGGAGGGGACGACTCTTGGGGTTGCGGGGCAGCTAACGGTGATGCGATCGTGACCAGTGAACCGCATTGAAGGACGACGAGGGTGGGCATGAGGATGTAGGCGAGGATGTGCATGGTCGGGGAATGAAGTCGGATGACGGAGGTGCGATAGTAAAGACAGTTGCTGATGAGACTGGGGGGAAGAGAAACAGTCGAATGAACTAAACTTGGATCATGATTCCGCTTTTATCTAGCCAGGAGGCTGACAGCCCGTACTCATGCTTTGATCCCAGTCTAGATTAAAACCAGGCCACGAGTCTATTACCGCCAATGATTATTGCGTGCGTTCAGCCAAGCTAAGTGTGCTCTAATGTATTGCCTCCTAATTCAGATATATGTGATTTCAGGCAAAAGGGGCTCATCCTCCTCAGCGGTATCCCCCTAACGTTGAGAGTCCCTGAAACCTGTGATATGGTCCCAGTTTTGCGACGTGCGCAGGTTCTATGAGAAAGTGACGGCTCGTCTGCAATGGATAAAGCAGACGCCTACGCTGCCCCCAAAGGTGCTTGAATTTATGGCGTTTAAGACTGACTTACCTGTGTTTTGCAATAAAAATATCCACCACTGCCTTTGACTTGCCATTGACTAACGATCGCACAAGAGGCGGTTAAGAAATGCTTTACGGACCATTCATTCAAAAATAAGACCACCTACACTCTCAAATACTGGTCTTTACCTTGAACAAACAGCGTTCCACTCCCCACCTAACATTCGATCCAAGCACATTAGCAGCAAATAACTCGAAGCAGCACAACATACTCCAGGCCGCCCCTTGTAATTGAACAACTCTGAGCAGGCCATATAAAACACCTCGGATCTATCTCCAAGATTAGCTAAATAAAATGTTTCAAGACATCTGGCGCATAATGACTGCAGGTGTATAGAAAGCCTTCCGTCCTTCCTCCCCGCCTCTTTCACCAACTCGTATAATCCTTGTTTACTGTTCACATCTTCCCACGAGAGCCAGTCTTCAAGCATTCGGGAGTAGTGAGTGCCGGGGAGGTACCAGCTTCGAAGGAGAGTGAGATCAGATTGGAAACAAAGCTATCGGATGTTCTGCGTATCAACGGAAGAGCAATTCCTACTGACGTGCGAAGAGGTCGTGCGAAGGCATCGTCCCGCCGGAGAAAATATATATTTTCCATCCACCCGTCTCTTTCGAAGTGGTAAGGCGTCGTATAGCGGCAGGTGGATAAATAAGAGAGCGTTGGAGTCTTCCGAGGAGGATTTTGGGCGAAGCCAGGTAGATACCTTATGGAAAAGAAGTTGGTAGTTTATCATGTGGTCAAACATCAGGAGGTAATGGTGACATCAAGAGGAAAAAATGGCGGGGCAATAAACCAACCTCGATGAACAGAATGCGATCGAATCTGTTGATAGGTCACGTCTGAAAGAAAGGCAACGGAAATAGTGTGCACTGCTTAGAGCCTGCAAAGTCAAAAACATTGACGTCTGCAGTGATAATCTGGAAAATAGGTCAAATACGTACGAAGGTAGGTGAGCGAACGCGCCTCGACGTTGGAGCTCTAGCCTTGGAAGTGGTATCTATGTATATTTTTAAGTGGCCGAGTTAGATAGACCCACTATACGAGATTTAGAATATTTCTGAAAGGCAAGTCAGAACTAAGGCAAGAGCGAGGCCACAACGTGCCAGTGAAGGTAGGAAGTGATGAACCTGTGCTAAATGCAAGGTTAAACTCCCCGAGCCTTGATAGGCAGTTTTATGTGAGAATCGTAACTGAAGAATGACATACCGCAGCCCAGATCAGGAATACTCTGGCCGTCCGTTAATTGGGCCTTGTCACAGTAGCTCTCGAGCGTCAAAATATCTGGTTCGAGGGCTTCCTTGCCGGTTAGATAGAGGCATGAGGAGTACTTTGCACACGAACCTAAACAGGAGAGTGTGAAGTCGGTAGGTAGTTACAGAGCATGTCAGAGCACGAAACAAGATGGCGGGGAACAGACTCACCTTGTAGTGTTGCTCGTTGGCCCTTTTTCGTTAAGTCGACGATAGTAGTCCTGGCTCGGACCTCTTCTATCTACTTGATTTTCGCAGCATAATTACCTTCGAACGATCCCACGTAGTCTCTGTCGCAGATGACCGGACGAAGTAGAAGTCTGGGACTAGACCCTATAAGGTGTAAAATACCAACTATTGTAGATAATTCTGAACAGACCTTGTCGAGTTAACCGGTTTGTAGAAATGCGTTCATGTCATCAAGACTGATGCATACTGATGCATCGCTGACCCCGCGCGAACTCCGGCGTTGCAAAATTTGGTCTTTTGGTTTCCAGTCTGGTGTGCCGGACCAATGGCTTCACTTAGACCCGTTGCAACTGGTCTTGCTCGTCGCTCTGGTCTTTTGACTGCAAGACACTCTGCTCGAGGTGTAAATCAGGAGGGTTTAGACCGATATAGCACTATACGGTCTTTTTTCAGACGGCAGTATATCATTACACAACTTGAAGAACCACAAAAGTCGTTCACACGACAATTGCATTCGACCAGCCCTCGCATTGGCCTGGCCGTATCACTTGAAACACGACCCCTCCTACCACGATTCTACTCCTCCAATACCCATAAAGGGGAAACTGACAAGTCAGAAGACCCGGTGAAGGAGAATGCCTCACCAGATCCGGCTACTCCTCGGTATCTTGAAAATTACTCATTATTCTTCCGGCGTTTGGCCATATCCTTACCCCACCTACATCGACCCACACGCGATGATCTACTAAATGTGGCCAATGGATTCTGGCAACGTACCCGAATCCGTTTCAAATGGTTTACAATAAAGTCATTCCGGAAATTCAATGCAGATGACATCTCTGCCTTCGTGACATGGTTTCTTATGAGCCAGACCTTGTGGATATTGCTTGGAACGTGAGTCACCATAATTTTCTTCGTAGCGACTATTTTAACATGAATTGTCAGGACCACATTCTTTTCTGTCATTTTCGCTATAGTAAATAGTTTACGTCTTCAAGGTAAGATCTCTTGACTAAACCGATTGCCACTTAAACTTCTAACAAAACCTCTAAAAAAACAATAGAATATGTTGCACGCGCAATAAGTGACTATCTTACCTCTGAAACAGGCGTAACGATCATCTTCGAATCCGCAATAGTTCCCAAATGGAAAGACTCTCGCATCTCGTTCAAAAACGTGTATATTTCTCGCCGTCCTCCTTCGTCCCCTACCGCCTCTCGAAACAACATGGGCCATTTGGCTGCAGTTGGTTACGACGTTAGTGGTCATCCCGCTTACCATCGGGTGGGAGAAGACGAGGATCTGGACCCAAGTCAAGAGGTGGAAGTAGAAGTGGACATGAATTATGCCATGTTTGATTTGAATGTTGATTCTATTGATGTCACCTTATCTCTCACGAGATGGTTAGATGGGAAAGGTCTGGTAGCGGATGCCGTAGTTAAAGGTGTCCGTGGTGTTCTGGGTAAGCCCCCACCCCCCTTCATTCTCTCACTAGCTAACATGCTTCCCAGACCGCCGGTCAATTCGATGGGACCCTCAGCACCCTCTTGACCCATTCACATTCCGACACCCCTCGGAGCCTGGTTCATTCCATTTAACTTCCCTCCATCTTGAGGATGTCTTAATAACCGTCTACCAACCAGGCTCCTTCCGCCCATACACCGCGTCGATCTTCCGCGCGGACCTAAAATGTTTGAGGAAGCGCTGGCTATTCTATGATATGCTCTGTGCGGAGGGGGTGGTAGGCCAGTTCGATAACTGTTTATTCAGCTTGCATACACCACAGAGCATTGGTAGAACTATGGAAAGGGATTTGAGAGACATGGAGTGGGGCCGGATGGTTGGTCACATTTATTTTCTCTGCCGCTGTGCCATGCCTGGCTCTAACAAAATTTCTACCCGCTAGTCCAGAATCCGCATTGACGGTGTCAATATAGACCACCTGCAAAATATGACTTCGACCGCGGAAGGTCCTATCTCCTGGATCACATCCGGCAAAGTCGACGCCGTACTCGACATCAAGTTCCCGCGCCATCCGCAATCGGACCTCCCCTTCAACGCGCTGCTTGGTGAAATAGCGGATGCGATTTCAACGTCCCTTTCTTCTGAAGCAGAGAGGATACCGGGGCAGAGGGAGTTGGCAAAACCAGCATTAAGTGCGCCTGAAGATAGACTTGGAACTGTTATGATGGGACAAAAAGCAAACGGGGAAGAGGTACAAAGGATGATCATCGACATCGATTTACGGTTTAGGGATTTAAAGGCTGCTGTCCCGATATTCGCCAGTAGTTTATCATACGTAAACAGTGCCCTCATCAGGCCCATCGTTGCATTTATGAAGTACGCTCTTCATCTTTTATCTGGTATTTATTAATATTAATAATGGAACTGAACAGCGCCAACCGGACCCTGGTGCCCATACATTGTCGGGTTGTGAAGAACCTAGGCGATTTTGATGGATCATGGACTGTGAGTGCCCACTTTCGCCTATATAATCGGAGGAACGTGTGTACTGACTGATGTGGTTTTGTGCGTGTAGATGTGGGAAAGTAAGAATTTATTGTTTAGTACCTATTGGATTTATTGATATCAAATTGTTTGTTCCTTCCGTAGCTGGACTTATGGACGAGATTTCGCTTAAGGTATCTATTCTGCTGTTCCGCTCATACTATAACTAACAATATCCCCCTGCAGATATATGACGCCCTCGCCTACCATGTCACCCAAGCCAACATGAACAAACGTATCAAGACCGTGAGCATATGGAGCTTACAGATGACCGCCAGCGCGGTGTTGTCGGCGCTTAGAAATGTCGTGGACCCAGTCTCGAAGGGCGTGAGGGCCGAGGCGTAGGTGGATATGGACCGGAGGTGGCTGCACCTCAACATACCTCCAAGTCAGGGAGAAGTTCATCGTGATCGGTACCATGTTTCGTATTACTACTAATCTCGGTCCAGCGGCAACGAGCCATGATCGCAACCGCCAAGGAAGATGATATGAAGGCTCGGTACCGTGACTGTGGAACACCAATTCATAAGTGTCAAGTGACTCGAGGTCTCTGTTCTCGGAGGACATCCCAAACTACTGAAATAATGCAAGGTTTGGCCCTCACCATGCTTTGGCACTTTGCACCAAATAAATAAAGTTTGTCGCACACAATGAGAGACTATATCCAGTCGACCCTTTTGTATACCGTGGATCTTTTCAGACTATCAAGTGCCCAGGATTGCATTACACCCATTGCGGTTCGGCGTTTGTCATAGATCTATGAAATGCTAAGAATTTGTATGTAGCAGCATCGGTGTACAAGATGGGACTTGCAAAGTCTAGAACTGATTATTGATACTGGATCATCGATTTTCCGGGCGCTAGTAATCTGGAGGATGTTGACGAAGTTAGTAACTAAGTTATGAAGGTGACTGGAGCCGTGGCGTTCACCAGACTTGCAGGACTGACTTAAAATGTCTATAATGATGTCAATAAATAAACAGACTTGGTAGACGTCACGGCTCATGTATCCGAAAGTACTCTTGGGGGGCGTATTCCAGTTCATTCCTACTTGATATCAGTCCGACGAAGAACCTCCCCCCGTCCTTGTGAAAAGACGTCGAATCCCTTCCAACTCATCCATTAACGCCTGATGCTCAGCAGTAAGCTTCGCAAGGTCCTCCGCATCCAGGAGTTCCACATCCCCGTCCGAGTCCGTGATGCTCTCTACGCTTCCACTCCCATCACCTGTTTTCAGCAAATTCTCAATCTTGGATCTCTGCGCGAGTACTCGTTGGAGAGACCCGAGATACTCAAGGTAGGATGAACTGTAGCGGGCTCGGAGGCCAGCGTGGTCGGTAAGGGCTGGGAGAGATGGTCGAGGGCGGGGTTGAGAGTGAGGACGACGGTGGGGATGGGCGTGAGATGTGTGCACAGGAGGGGCTGGGTTAGAGGTCGTGTCACGTTTAGCTGGTCGACGAACATCGCCTTCATCTTCAGAAGAAGTATAAATAGGAGACCTACGACGGGTCTTAGAAGAAGCTCCGTTCACTTTCGTAGACCGTTCTACTTGATAGTCAGAGCGTTGAGACGACCCTGATGATATATTTGATTGAGGAACTGCAGCTGAGGGTAGTGGTGAGAGTTCCCTCGGTGCCCTTGGCCGTCCAGATACAGACGAAGGTATTGGAGAGCCTTCCCTTTCCCTCTTGGCCTTCGCGTGCGTGGGCTGGGGCGACAGTGATGACGGCTCCTGATTCTTTGAACGCTGGTGTACGGTTGTTCCGTCAGGTTTTTTTGGGAGGGAAAGATCCCTCATTCTTGATTCGCGGTCTCTTGACGAAGTGGTTGTAGTGGGAAGAACATCCTCGTCCGTCTTTCGTCTTTTCTGCACCGAAGATACGGCGTCGTCAAATTCGCGACTTGGCTTCTTGCGCTTCGTACCCGAAACAGTTTGTTCCTTATCCCTCGCTTTGTCGTTCATCTTTTCCTCGAAACCCCCGCGTCTCTCTCTCGCGCGTTCACCACCTTTATCCTTATCCAGTGGTCTATCAGAATCAAATTCACCGCCAGCTAGCTCCGTCAGCTTCTTCATCCTTGAAACCGAGGTCGATGGCCCAGCATTCTTCTTTTCTAGATTGGGTACCGTGGACGGAATGGGTGGTGCGGGCTTCGTAGGCAATGGGGGTGCCGGTGGTTCTTTATCTTTCGTACGTACATCCAGATGTTTCTGAAGAGTCGCACTCGAATTCGGACCATCCGTACTCGTACTGCCACCCCGAGAGCTCTGTTCTTGGGAAGAGGACTTGGACACCCTGTATCCCGAGCCCGGACCTCGTCGCACGGGCGGTTTTGTGACACTTGTTGAATTAACGCTTTCGCCTTTGGTTTCTGCCTCTCCTGCCACTTCCTTCCCTTTGGCGCTTGTACCTGCGTTAATGGCCTTTGGTGCGGCTTTACTTTCATCTTTCATGAGTACCTCCGCTTTCGCACGCGCACTCTCTGCCTTCACCTGTGCCTTTTTTTCCTTGGCGTCCTTTGATAACACTCCACGTTTGGGGGCATCTGCTTTTGTTGAGCCTGTCTTGGACGGTCCGCCAACATTCGCGCTACCTCTGGAGAGATTCGCTACAGCTGGAGGCACTGCTGTTGCAGCAGTACGGTATTTTACGTGAGCCCATGCGGGATCACTTTCAGGAATATTCAGAAGTTTAATTGCCATCCGAGCATTTCGAGCCATATTCGTTCGCTCCGTTTCGCTTAATCTGGGCCATTCATAAGGCCGAACTTCGAGCCATGTCTGTGTTTTGAGACGCCATGGTCGAATAGACGTATCTCCACCCTTCTTTGCAGGCGCTGTCTGCTCCGCAACCTACAGATAACGTTAGATGCATCAAGGAAAACAGTCGAAAGTGGTCAGGCACTGACGTCATTCAACAGGTTCATGAAATCCCTTCGTGATGAAGAATCGGGGTCTTTACCACCCACCAATTTAATGGCTTCATCAGCCGTACGTTCAGAAACAGCCAAACACTGTATCAACCGTTTCCGAATGGGTGGGACACCCTCTCTTGCAGATGAAGACTGTGTCGGAGGGAGAGGTGAGGCAGGCCGGGATACATTTGATGAACCTGATACATTATTGGGCCGCAGGTGATCCGCGGGTTTTCGAAACATGGATGGAACTTGTGGTGGCTTTCGTTTCTTGCCACCGGTCACAGGCAGATCAGGGGGTGTTTCAAGCATCAAAATCTGGTGCCCTCTGCGTAGTTTCTCCTCTTCTCGCGTACGGTCTCGAAGTTGAGCTTGTATTTTCTCTCGAAGCTCACGCTCGACCGTAAATTTTCCAATGACATTTGCACAGAGCTTTAACGGCGCCATCGGCTTCGCAGCGGATGGCACACGTAGGTAAAGCTCGTGTGGAGTGACTTCCTTGAGCGGACGCATGGGGAAAAAAGTCTCGCCGATGTAGATACCCTGTATAATAAGTCGTTTAGGGGTTGAAAGGTGAAATTAAAGTCAAAAACCAACGGGGTTTTCTCCGAACTCAAACTGCATGAGTGGTTGACTTGGAAACGACTCGAGCTCCTCAAGAGTTTCCGCTGACATGCGAACAATCATGGCTTGCTTTGGCTTCGAGTGAACCGTATCTCCTGGTCGTGAATGACCTTGCAGAGAGAGGATTCCATTGCCGGGCAGAGGCATTGTGTGAAGGTGAGTTTAGTAATGACGGTATGAAGAAACGGTTGTGGAACGCGTAAAATGGCGAGCTTGATGGTTAACACTGAGAAACCAGTGGTGTAAAGAACAATGCGGACGGTTGTGGGTCTTACACAAGATCTCTGCTCGGCCGTCTCCGACTAGTTTGTCTGCAAAAGGCAAAATTTACCCCTCAAGCCTCTACCTTATCACTGCCATACTCATGGTCACAGGACAGCCATCGACCAATGAAAAATGCTGTTTGAACGCCCCGGACATCACCAATAAATGTACCAAATGACTACCAGTGTAGAGCAGTGCAATTGGTTATAACTTAGATATGTTCACAGCTCACTCGCTCGATTGTCGACATTGTAACCAATCTCATTGGTCATATGGTGGGTATACATACTCCACACATCCGGCGGACCTCCGTCGTAAATCAAGTGTCTTTGTCGAATTTATTAAGCATATCTAGGCGGTTACTTTCCTATTAGCGACATGACCGGAAACATACACCTGCGGACACCACACGTCTGCTATGTGGAAAACCAAGGGTCAGTATAATGAGTGCAAATAGTATTCGTAAATGGTTTCAATGATGAAAATTTCAGTGTCAAGACTTCATCCGATGAACGACGTCTGGAATCTTGTACCTGGTTAATACGTCATAACCGCTTCGGTTTTTGTACCTCAGGAGTGGTGGCGTGTGTTACCAAGAAGCCCAATATCAGACCAGACATGAATCCCGCCGACGTTCAAAGTGAAGTTGGATTCTGATGCATCTGATGATGGAATGTCGCGGACCGCTCAGAAGTGCACCAATATTTGGTCTGAGCGATATCCGATCTCTGCGGCTATCCGCGAACAACGCGGTTTTCTTGCCAATGACCAGATGGATTCTACACCACAAGAACCAGCTTTTGCTGAATTCATATGAAATTGATGCGTTTTTTCTATTGTCATTAGAGATCTGCGCAAAACATATTATCTGCTAGACTTTGGGCGTTTACTTGAATCTGTACCATCATCAAACGGCGCCTGTAGGCCAGGTACAGGTACAACTTGAAAGGGAACGATGCCTATTTACCACATCTGTCGTTGGTTATCTGTCCTGTGCCAGTGTTCGGGAGGTGGACCATGATCTAGTCCCAGATAGTATCTGTACTCCCGTGAAGCATATATGACCTGAACAGCCATAGTACTAGTTGCGGCAAACACCGTACTAGTCTATGTTGGTGAGAACAAGTCAAAGGAGTATCTCGACGCCATGTGCATTAACTGTGGGTCAATTATGCATGCGCAACATTTTTTTACATTTCATGATAAATATAAGCGTGATAAACCTCATGATCGGCGACGCACGGTGCTCCACAACCAACACCTTTGAATCCACGTTGGCACGAAGCCCGCCTCGTTATTCTTCTTCCCCAGGCCAGTTATGCATTCACTACGATCTAAGGATTGATCAATTCGCCTTCGAATCCTGGATTCCGGGACGTAAAAGCCTGAGAATATCGCTGACTTCAAACTTACCTTTCGACTTCGGCTGGCAGCACAACAATAGTTGTAGAAAGTCAGAAGTGCTCTGATGGATTGAGCCTGAACGTCCCATTTAGGCCATCACTCCTCTCATCATGAGGCCCGGTTAACATCGGGCTGCCGTTGCAGAACGGTATCTTCGGGGCAACGTTCTTCGGGTACTGGAGTTTAAACTCTACTAGGCAGTTTGGGTCCTGCACAAGATATACATCTTCGTTGCACGTTCGTCTAAATTGATGATCCTTCAAAGCGTGTCGTCCTGTTATGGTCCTGATTGGCTGTGGCTGTATGCGACCTTCAGGTTATCTCTTCCATAAAGACTTGAGTTATGTGGATAGAGCAATCATCCCGATAAGCCCAAATGTTCCGTGCAGGTCTGCCGATTGTCGTCCTCGCCATTTCAAGTGTTTATGGCGGCGTCTATGGGTTCGTTCTCGTATTCTACTTCAAATAACCCATTAAACGAGCGCACAGATTCCCAGATATTCCACCACTTCACAGATACACGATTTCGTCTGCATTTGGCTGGATTGTCTTTGGCCTAGTATGCTGGTTCATTTTGCGAGCCCTCACTGTTGGATTCACACCTCAGTTGAAATTCATTTGGCATTGCTTTCTCCGTCCGATTGGAATCGCTGATCAGAGGACTCGACTAGATAAAGTGAGTGCGTTTATCCTCTGTCCCTGCCATTCATCCTTAGACTACTTGTGATGTAATAGTTTTATGAAGGCCAAGCTGAGGTCTACGACGCAACCCGCAACGGGTTGTTACGGGGGCGCAACACCTTGCTCAATCTTTCAGCAGCTCATCTACAAGTCCTTCGTGCATCATCGGAGAAAAGAAGGCTCATCTGGGTAGACATCGGCGGCGGAACGGGTGCTTTCTATTACCTTCTGGCATTTAGCCTTTCACTAAAATCCTATTTACTCAGGTCATAACATCGAACTTATGGACAAGCACTTCCCGATCTCATCATTCGACGCCGTGTACCTCGTTGACCTTTGTGAACCTCTTCTTCAGGTTGCACGGAAGCGATTTGCGAAAAAAGGTTGGACCAACGTTACCGTGCTTTGTCAAGATGCCAGTGAATTTTCGCTCCCCGAGTGGAAGGACGGGATTGACCCCAAAGGGAGTGTCGGCTTCGTCACATTGAGCTATTCGCTATCTATGGTAGGCTTCTCTCGGCCTTTGCATACCGAAATTGTCAGTAATTGATGTACGCAGATCCCAAGCTTTTACACGCTCTTGGATCGCATCGACTACGTTCTAGCACCGGATATTGGACTACTTGGCGTAGTGGATTTCTATACATCAGGAAAACAACCGTCTCTCCACGAGCGAGCGATAGGTGGCACCAGTAAAGAATGCGGGTGGCTCAGCAGATGGTTTTGGCAAATTTGGTTCGACTTTGACCATGTCAGTCTTTCACCCCACCGCCGCGATTATCTTGAATACCGGTTTGGAACGGTCAGTCTTGTTTGATGTCTTTTTGAAAGGGGCCTGAACGAGTACGTTTATTCACAGGTCAAAAGCTATAATGGAAGAAACCGCTTTTTCTTGCCGTTCATCGTTCGCATGTGCGTTTAACTGATTTCTCGACAACTCGACGTAATTAACGAGCCCTTTAGTCCATACTATATCTGGTTGGGTCGCTCTCGGACATGTGATATTTCGCGGTTTTGTCATGCCTTCGAAATCGAAGGTGGTAACACGATCGGTAACTGTTCCCCCACGTCATCCCCCACAAAGGAGTCGGAAATGGTCCCACCTTTGGAGATTGGTGATCCATTTTTGGATACATCTGGAGAATCAAAATCTGTGGCCACTGTCATAGATGTCACGCCACCGTTCAGTTCCTTCCATTATCAAGTCAAGAACGTGCGTCATACCTACTGTGTTATCATTAGGGTCAGTGTTAACGAACGAATAGCCATGGCGCCTGCCCTATTATGAACAACCCGTGCACAAAGAATTCCGGACTTTCATTTATTCGTTTACTTGGGTGAGTATTAACATATTCTGAAACAAGTACTACGTCTTAAAAGTGCTCAGGAGGATCCTGTAGAGGACATGAAACATCTACAATTGACGAAAGATGACTCGATGCTTGTTATTACATCTGCTGGCGATAATGCTCTGCATTATGCTATCGCTGCACAACCGAAAAGAGTGAGTTCTTCAGTGTCTGGTCATTTCAGAAAATTGAACTTTTTTGCAAAAAGATTCATTGTGTAGATATGAACCCATGGTATATGCTCTCTTGACGTGTATGCGTTCCATCTAACTGTTATGCAGCCAAGGGCATCTAATGGAACTCAAACTTGCCGCCATCCAAAGTTTACCTTACAATGATTTCTTTGCCATGTTCGGTCAGGGGAAACACCCAGACTTCCGGTATCTCCTTGACAGTAAAATCACTCCGTTACTTTCCTCAATCGCATACCAATTCTGGTATATAAATGACGACGCCTTCTCTTCGTCATTTTACCTCCATGGCTATAGTGGATATGCACTTCGTCTTGCCAGAATCATATTTAAACTTGCGGGCGTGACCAAGGAAGTGGAAGCCATGTGCCACGCCGAGACTCTCGTTGAGCAAGCAAGGATCTGGAAAGAGAAGCTACGGCCTGTCCTGTTGAATCCCGTCGTTGTTGCTCTGCTCAAGAGCCCCATATTCTGTTGGAATGCATTGGGTGTTCCGATGAATCAACGGCAGATGCTTCTCAACGAAGGTTCCATCTACGAGTTTATCAGGGATACGCTGGACCCGTTAGCATCGGCCTACTCGTTCAGGGATGGCGCTTATTTCTATCTGCTCGTGGGTCTTCTTGTTAGGTTTTATGACTCGTATTAAGGGACTTTACGCAGGCTTTGTTGGGTCATTATACCAAGATTTCGTGTCCCGCATACCTGACCCGACCCGGGTTCGAGGCTTTGAAAGCCAAAGATGCTGCGGCAATGAATGCATTCCGGTTACACACGGACTCCATTATCAAGTAAATTTATTGTTCGCTTACTCCCGAAGGCAACTGAAATCAGTCTGCAGCGTGCTTCACGGATTGACGAAATGGTCTTTGACGCGTGCGGTGATTATGGATCATCTTGACTGGTTCAACCCAGGATCCAAGGAAGTAGATGATGAGGTAGATGAATTTTGTCGGGTACTTGCGCCGGGAGGGTTTGTACTATGGCGTTCTGCGGCGAGAAAACCTTGGTACAACGAAGCGTAAGCGATAAGGGGCTCTCACCGTTGACCTTTTTGTTGACTTTTACTAGATTTGAGCGAAAGGGCTTTGAGGTTATCGCGTTGGGCGTCAGAGACGGACCGAACGTTGCACTTGACAGAGTCAACATGTGAGTTCTTTATTATTACTGTTACCTCCTTCATGGCTAATCTGAGAGTTGAAGGTATGCTTCGTTCTGGAAAGCCGTGAAGCACTAGTGATGAAATTTATGACACGACGAACCCAATGATATATATCGATATACTACATGTGCGTTTCGACCTTATTTTGTAACGTAAAGCTAAAGGTGGTCCGTCAAGGTTTCAAATTCTCTTCCAGATATGTTGCAAATTTGCTGGCGATGCTGTCCTCGGTCCAATCGACCGCTCCCTTCTCTGTCGTACCTAGAGTGATTGCTTTTTTATGTACCGTTACAAATTGTCGTTTCAAACGCTGCAGTTGGGAAAGTGTTATACTACGCGAGGGAAGGGTGATTCGTGGTTTCGATGTTGCCGATAGCGATAAGACCATAGGCCCTCCAAGGCCATCGGAAGCAGCCTGTTCGTTCATTATGGCAGATACCATCGTTGTTGTTGTTTGTTCCAATGTATGCAGTGCATCTGTAGGTGCTTTTGGGATCTAGAATAATAGAGTTATTCAGGTGAAGTTTATAAAATAGAGATCGATTTAGAATGGGACGTACTGCTTGTGTACCGACGTTTGGAGGTTTTACATCTCCCTTGGTTACTGCCTCCCATATCTCTTTGGCAGGCACGTCCTCGTCGGTCCATGGTATGGTGAAGAGGGGGGAATCCCAACGAACCATTGATGAGGGCTCTTCATAGCGGAAAAGGAGATTCTCTAAACTGTAGGATTGATCAGTACCGCCGGGTATACCAGAACTCTAATAGACTGACGTTTCGGAGCTGTACGCTCGGCCGTCTTGGCGAGTATTATTCCACTCTCTACAAGATTCAGGTTTGGCGACGACGTAGACCTACTTCGGTCTGGTGAGATAGGGGGCATTTGT
>QLPE01001648.1:0-18274 GCA_003314125.1 Hygrophorus russula | reverse complement strand
CAAAACCAAATTTCTCCAAAAATGTGAAAATGCAGTGGCCTTGGCAATGGTGCCCGCCGAAAGCTTCCAAGCTAAACGATGTACCCTATAGTCATGTTCCAGTCAACTGGTTTCCTCCTACAAACTGGAAAGTTAGATTTTCGGGCACTCGAAGCATATTTTTACTGGTTCGAGATAAACTCGAGATAGAATCTGACGTATGAGAAGGATGGCAAAATATGTCTTATCCTTCAGACGGTAGGAAGACCTGTTTGAGAAACATGGTTAGTGCCAGTGATTGTTACGCATTATGTGTTCTAAACGGTCTACAGCGATGTACCTGGTGTGTATCCTTCGACGGAACACTAGACAAGCTTTTTCGTGTCGGGACTTGTCATTAATGGCACACATTACCACGACAGACTAAGAGCTACCTTGTGGGACTGACAGCTTAACTGGGGCAGGTCTTCGAGAATCACTCGGAGGGCATGATGGTCAATACTCTTTTTTTGTTCGAACCAGTGTCCGCTCAATGGCCTCAACAAAGCTTCAACCCTTTGTACCTCTTGGAATGAAACGGATAGAACGGGTAATCTGTCGTCGTCGTGGACGAGGCTATGCTTGACTGTCTATCAAATCGTATGTTTTGCCGCCGGTCTTGTCATTTACTCGCCCTCGCTGCAGTTTCGAATACTTATTTGTAAGTTCACGTTTTATATTTGTTGGCGAATTCACAGGTATTATTGTTTCCAGTTGGGCCCGAACACTCCCGGTTGTCCCACATTCGGGGTCCTGCGACCGCAAGCAGAGCGTTGATGTTCAAGAACACTCTTCTGGAGCCGTCCGGCGGAACCAGATAATAAATAGAAGAGTATAACAGTCACTATTGAAATAAGTCAAATATACTGCGCGCCCAGCGTAATCCGTGTCTGCTGCCCATCCCTCAGAACCAAAAAATTCCATAGGTTATCGTCCTCAAGTTCCCTAAACTCAACGTATTGCAATAGAGGTATTCCGCTGGCAAAAAGCCAAACTAATTGAGCCATCCGCTTTGTTTGATTCTTGTCACGGTTGCCGTACACATCGCCATTGACGAGATCTCTCTTCAGGGCAAACTCGGTTGCAATGCTTATTTCCCCATCGTAAGACAGAGAATCGAGGTCGAGCCATCGCATCGCGTTGGTCAGAGTTAGGGAAGCTGTATGTCGAAGCTGTCCGTGAATTACAGAAACGAAATCATCCTGCAGGAAAAACTATGAATTACTTGGCACTACGGAAGTAGACCACCATGAACCTACCGCAGTGACAGTGAAAGAGCGAGAGCTTGCCTCGCAAAACCGGAGCCCAAGACTTGGCAAGACCGGCAGCGAAGAACCGAGGCAGTGAATAGATTCCAGTATTGCTGATGCGTCAACGTTTACCATTGTCCCAATGATAGCGAACTGCGTGTCAGAAATGGGCGCCTCTCGTTCCGCGAATATATATTCGAAAGAAAAGGATGGAGATAGACGTTGCCGATAAACCGTGTCGCACAGCGATCTCAAGACGGGAAAGTGCTTGAGTGCAACCCATATTTGTAGCCGTTCCAACCTTTCAAAAGTTATGGTAATATCCGTGAGCTGCGGATGGCGTTCCAAGAATGAAGTCCACGCCAGCTCTGGGTTATGAGAAATAAGGCCAGGAGTGACAGTGACATTTATTTTGGACAGTCCTGGGTAAGTCAAGTCGAAGGAACCAGAAGGACTGGAATGAGGTAAAGTTAGAGATTGGACTCCGAGACCACACGTCGAGAAATAGTGCCACAAGTTAGGTGTGAGATATTCTGTGGCAGTGCGTACACGAGAAAGAGCACCGGGAGGCAACATGGTAGTTAAGAAGAAGCTTTCTGTGGTGTTCCAGCGAGCACTGAAGCCGCTCGTGCATGAATTGATGATGGAAAGGAATCTCATATCGAGTTTGACGTTGGGTGGGAAGTCTATGCGGGTTATGTTCGGGAAGAGTGGTAGAGAATCAAATACGCAGTATCTGAGAACATGTGGCTGTGGGTTAATTTCGATGCGTCTTGTCAACCATTTTTAGTGCAAGGGAATCGGCTAATCCTGGAGAGCGAATTGCATACCTGACTAAACTCGCCAGTAGAGGTTTGTCCTCCATGATTCGTCTGAGTGTATCGAGCTCTGCCGCGTGAGTGGCACCAGGAGGCAAGCCCGCCTCCGTTAGCACGACGACGAGATGATTGTAGAGAAAGGGGAGGCATAGACGCCTCAGCTGGTGATTAACCCGAGAGAGATCTGAGACTTGGCCATTGGCAAAGCGAATGCCCTGACCAAGTTGACTTTCATTCAAGGTGATTGTTAGCGGAACGCAGTGGATGATTTCCAGAAAGACCTCTTCAGGGATGGATGAGAACATCGAGGTGCAAACCAGAACTCCAATCGCAACTTCCGCTATGTCTCATGGAACCTTTGAAGCAAGGCTTATCAGTAAATCAGCAAAACAGCATCGAACTTAGATTACTAAAGCTCGCCAATTTGGCTCCGATGTCGGTCCGGGAAAGAGCGCTTGCCTGGATGGGCTTGTATGGGGGTCTCGAGATGGCTGATTTTACCGCTCTTATGTCGTGATGCTGCTACAGTTATTGTAATTCTGAACGTAGGTAACATCGTAACAATAACATTGAGCTGATATGCACACTTGCAACAGCAGTGATTGCGATCGTAAATTACCTGGTCAATGAAACACGGACATGACCATCCTGGTGTGTATAAAAAATTCATCATCCCAGCGACGTGGCGTAGAGCTTGGATGACGGTACACGGCCTGATATTATCGCTATGCACTACCGTCTATATGTGGAAGTGTAAGAAATCCATGGCCAGGGGATTCGCAATGACGCTCACCTCTACCACGCAACTCAGATCTATAGCACTGCGAAGTGCCCATTCGTCCTTTCAAGCTGAATGGGCTACATTCAAATACTCAATATCATCCTTGACGGATACATTGACCCGCTTCGTCTCCACCATCTATGAGAAAGTAGAGTACACGTACTTCACTAGTTGTCAATCATGAGCGCATATGTGTCGTTTGCCTCGCTGTTCTCTATAAAATTCATTTGGCAACTTTAACCGTTAAGGTACGGTACTGGGAAACTTGAAGCAGTGGTCGTTGTCGTGGAGTGTAAGGTAATAGTAAGCGTCGGTGCCAATGCGGTGCCTGTTTAGTAATGTCCTCAACCCAACACCTCTCAGTCGTCGTGAATCACCGTGGCGTAGCATACCCACTTTTGCTTCTCTCTGATAGCACGATTGCTTCATTACAGACCCTGCTGGAGGAGCTCACTTCTGTTCCACCTTCACATCAAAAGCTACTTTACAGCGGAAAGAAAGCGTCGCAAGAAGGTTCCACGCTTGCTGAGGCTGGTCTTAAAGATGGTGCGAAAGTACAAATGTTAGGGCCTACCCCACAGGAGCTGGAAGGAATGAAAGCCGTCGAGGATAAACAGAAGAGGAGGAACCAGATACTCCAGGAGCGTTCGCTCAAGCCAGCAACAAAGGTAAGGCTCGAAAAGTTACACCCTCTCAGAAATTAACAGTAAGTTCATGGAGGTCCGATCCACTGCATCTCCAAGCAGTGACGCTCTCAAATATACATTTCACCGCTTGGAGCCTCTCCATACGCTCCCAAATCCCGCATCGGCGCTTACTCTACTGAAGCGCCTGTCCGACGACCCAGCTATCATCCACATCATGCAGAAGCATCATTTCGAAGTTGGCCTTCTAACAGAACTCGCCCCCCATGAACACCCCGGATTGCTTGGCCTCAACGAGAACGCCGGTCAAGCTATCAGATTGAGGTTGCGCACAGATTCTTATGACGGTTTCCGGCTTTACGCCGAAATCCGCCGGACCCTCTGCCACGAGCTGACACATAATGTATGGGGTAACCACAACAGTGATGTAAGTCCTGATATCGATTAATGACCTGATCTGACGTATGCTTCAGTTCAAGGAGCTCAACTCCAGGCTCAATCGAGAGGTCGCAGAATTCGAGAGAGCAGTAAGGGATGGGACACATTACCTAGGGCAGCGTGACGTATTTGAGCCGTCTGCCGACCTCGAAACCGAGGTCCATGCTCATATCCTCGGTGGCGACGGCGGTAGTAGCGAAATGTTGAGCAATGAGCCAAGAGAAGAACGACGCCGGAAATTGTTGGAGGCTACGATGAATCGTCTGCGGAAAGAGGAAGAGGAGATAGAGGAGCGTTGTGGGACGATAATACATACAAGTTCCAATTCAAATACCAATGCAAAGTAGACCAGGTCGGTGAGGCTGCACCTTTTGGCAAATCATGGTTAATAAATTGCGTTTCGTAGCCAATTTGTTGAGCACTACCACAGGTTATTATTAACACTTTCAGATATGCGAGAACGGCGGATAATTGTTTTCTAGGTTTGCAGTTATGCTATCAATCTTGCGGGAGCCCTGTTCCATGTATACGTGTCCACTTTACCATTTTGCACCAGCGAACACCTCAATAATCTGCAAAGTAGGTCTCAAACAACATTGTGGGCATAGTGTATGTACTACAGTACAACCTTTGAATGTAGGTGACAATAATTAATGTGTATGAAGTTGGAGTCCCAAGGCCAGTATCTTCATTTCTTCGCCGCGGCTTCTGAAATTTAGGACTTCGAATTATGCCCGGTGTCCAGGGGCTGTTCTCTTATTCGGGGCTTCGCATCCTGCCTTTTCCTTTTCCTCCTTTTCCATTTGCTTGCGCAGAGCGTACATTTGAGCAAGGCAAACTCCCTGACGTTGCACCATGGCATGTCCAATAGCCGTAGAGTGAGCCCAATAATATCTGCCAGCAGTCCCGAGTTCTTCAGCTAACCTGGTAGTCTTAAGATGTGAGGTCAGGGCAAGAGTTTAGGTGTAAGTACGCACCACTATGAAGCAGCCCAGATCACAGGTACCGCCTAAACAGTATGCTTCCCAAACTTCCCAATAGAAATGTTATCGCACATGTGCAAACCAACCAACGGATTTCTTGCCCTGCTAACCTATCAATAATACTATGAAGACTTCCTGTTGCGTAGAACATCTGTCAAATTCAGTTCTCCAGAGTTCGCAGATACTCACCGCTTCGGTGACTAACCACTTCACGTTTGCTGTGCTTGACGGCTAACGCAGAGACCAAAAGCATGAAGACACCACATATGACCGTTGATGTCGTGTTGACCTTTGTGGGCTGGTTTGCCCACATAAGAATAGTCAGGCCAACTATGGAGGACGCGAACCCTAGCAGCACAATGTAGACAGCAATGGCGAGAAGGGTAGTTAATTGACCAGCCTCAAGCCACTTATCCCTTTCAACTTCTGAGGTGATACCATTCTGTTCGTCCCGTGTTGACTTCGCGAACCGGTGTGCAGACACAAAACACAGCATAGCGCCAAAGGCCCCAGCAAGAACTCCGAAGCAGAAGAGTATGTTTACGAGCTGATAGGGAACAATATTTGGACGGTCGATCGTGTGGATCAGAATTCGAGTTTGTATGCTTGTAATGAATACGGCCTTGAATTATGTGAAAATTTACAAAACAAGCGCTCAAGGATACGTCAACTCACCAGAATGCCCAATATTCGATGACCCGCAATGACCCAGGCCAATGCATCGCAGTTGTGGGACTCCAATTTCTGCGCCGTCAAAACTGAAAGGTCACGGTGGAGTGAAAACATCAAATATCTGATACACACATGATATTTCGAGATAATATCTTCTGATGATTCGGCTCCTAAATACATGATGAAGCTCAGCAACACAGAAGGTAGCGCAAAAACGGTAGCGGTCGCATTCCTCGGTTTATAAGTGTGAGTCGGTGGCTCGTGTCGTCGGCGTGGCTGTCAGAAGTAAGGGGGGCTGTCAACGATTGAGTGGCCAAGGAACCGGTAACTTCCAGATGGGACCTGGAACCCCTATTACCAGTGCCACACCGACTGCGAGCCATAATACCACAGTGAGTTCATTGATCGTCGCTCAAATGACCACGCCGAGTTGACACCAATAGGTGTGTTCCATGAAGCATATCCAGAGCCACGATGTTTTGCCGTGATCACTAGAAATATCTTTGAACCGGATGTGGACCACGTTGTAGCATATACAATAGGTCCGCGCTCGCCTGCGGTTCTTAAGCCAGTTGGCTTGTGGTCTGGTGAAGAGGGTAAAGTTCATTGTTGCGTCTGGGTCAACGAGCTGGTGCTCAAGCCATTGAAGGACTCGAAAATGACCCTGATTCAATGCTAGTGCTCTCTTTAACAGTAGCCACTCTAAGTTCTCCAAGTTATCCGGGGTCATCGTAGTCGTAGTCGTAGATTTAACCAGTAAACATCATGTTTACTCGTCCTCGGCTTCGAAATGTCCTAAGGCGGGGGGTCCCAGGGTCCTTACTCCAATTCCTTGATAAAGACATAAAACATACAATCGCCTAGGAAAAACAAACGTATTCCCGGGTTCTGTGAACCTGATCGACATCTTGGCTAGAGTTTAGTATCAGGCCATAAATAAGAACAGGTCCTCTCCGATAATGGCTTAGCGCAAGGTTGTTTATCCGTATTATGCTGCAGCCTTTAGCGCTACGGCAAGTAAAATGAAAACCGAGCCTGGAGGTTCAGTTTGGCGCGCCTCATGGCCCAACGTAACATCTTCACCGGCCTTTGTGGCCCATGTCTTTCGTCTCTAACATCCTACAAAGTGTAACTAGGTCAGAGTCTTCACGCAGCAAGATGTGGAAGTGGGTGAGGAGCATGACGACGAGTAAGGCAGAGATGAGAGATGTGTCAGTAAATTCTGTTCCTGTGTATTCGCACTTTTTACCTCTCGCGCTTAATGACAGGCTGGTAACAGAGGTTGGAAATTTGACAGGAAGCTATGTCCAGATCGGGATGGCAATACTCTTGGTCGGCATGACATTTTATTTATGTTTCTGGAGAAGTCAGTGCAGTCAGCTCTTTGACACACTTAATGTGAGGATATGCTTATTGTAGGATTACAGAGGGATATGAGAATACGATCAGGAAAGGACGACTGGGAATGACGCTACCCGCTGTTAACGGTGGTCTTCGAAAATTCGTGGGACAGATCAATTCTTATGATGTGAGGGATGCTTTTGATGAAGGCTTCCGAACTGTACGTTTTTCTCTGAGATCTACGGCAACATTGAGACCTTATTTTCACGTTATAGTACCCGGATTCGGCCTTCCGTGTCCACGTCTTCCCTTTTGGTAGAGTGACTGTTTTGACCAACAGAAAGCTGATCGACGAAATGAACCGTGCGCCTTCTGATTTCTTGTCATTCGACGAAGTGTCTCAAACTGTGAGCCACGGTAAAATACTATTTAACCCTGTGTTGACATATATCAGTTAATCCGACCAGATCACACATGTTTTGGACGGGTTCCCCAACACCATCCAATTGCAGTCATCCAACAGACTTTCAATCGGAGGCTCGATGTGCTGTTACCCAGCCTTCTCGGTGACATTAAACTTGGTGTGGATAGTAACCTGGACCATGTACAAAAAGGTTGTGTTATCACCGACCCATGTTCGTGCTAGTACTGATTCCGAGGATAGATTGGTGTAGCGTTGTTGTATACAAATTTGCCGAAAGGGTGACCTCGAAGGCAGCCCTCCGGGCTATCATCGGAAATCCTTTGTGTGCTTATCCTCTTCAGCCATACATCTTGAGGAGTCCTAACATGGTTACACAGGCGAGAGTCGTGACGTCAGCAGTCTCATCTATGCTTTCGTTACAGAGGCGACGAAGTCCGCGTCTTGGATAAACAAGTTCCCAGGAGCCCTTCATTTGTAAGTTCCATCACTTTAGAAAACGTGTGTCCGTCAGTTTTCATTAGCATAGTCGGGCCTCTTATTTCGTCAATGGTAAAGCATCAGAAAGCTTTAACCAAATTGATAATCCCGACTGTAGACGATAGGCGTCAGAAGCTGGAGGAACTTGGGTGCGAATGGGTCGACAAGCCGGTAAGCCCGCCCATGGACAAGCATATCCTCGGACTCATGCCCGCTCCTTAGAGCGATTATCTCATGTGCTTGATCGAGTCCGCTCCTTCTGGGAAAAATTACGAATCTTCGTATGAAGGGATTGCGGCAAGGCTTCTGCAGTTCAGCTTCGCTTCATTTCACACATCTGGCAGTGTGCGGCCCTCTATGTCATAAGGCATAGCCATACAACTAATCCTGGATCTTTTAGGCCTTGTCTCATTTATTGTTAGACCTTGCTGTTTCTCCATCATACGCCGATACACTTCGGAAGGAGATGTGTGAGATCATCAACTACGAAGGCCTGACGAAGTTGTCAATACAAAGGATGCGATTGACCGACAGCTTCATGACTGAATCCGCGAGGTTGAATCCGGTTGGCATTAGTGCCGATCGATCGAGTTCTATTGGACTTAGTAAGTCTTCGGAGAAATGAGAACTTCCCCACTGACGCCAACCCCGTACAGCAAGCTTAAGCCGTTTCGCACGGCAGTCCTACACCTTCTCTCACCAGGGGGTCGCAGTGCCGAAAGGAACCGTAGTTATGGCTTCCATGAATTCGATTCACAGAGATGAGCGCGTTTATCCTAGACCCGACACTTTCGACCCATGGCGTTTTTCTAACCCGACTGCTCCTTCTCCGGAGGTGGTCAAGAATCACTATACCTCGATCACTCCTCACCACCAATATTTTGGGCATGGGAAACGAGCATGGTGCGTTTCACTTCGAGTCAAAATCTACATTCAGTGTGCCTGAGAGTACTTAGTCCCGGCCGCTTCTTCGTTGATATGGAACTGAAGGCGATACTTTGCCATATCGTGATTAATTATGATCTCAAGACAAAAGATGGGATCCGACCCCCAAATGATAAATTGGGGATAGGAGTACTTCCGAGCACAAGTGCCGAGATCATGATGAGACAGAGGGTTGACACGACATGACAATCCGTAGTGTTATGTTTATGCCGTACATTCTAAAGCGTCGCTGTAAAACCCGAACAAATTTCCGAGAACCGATTAGGCAATTTCCGGGATATGTCGGAGCTTAAAAACCTAGCTGGCTGCGCGCCCTCAGTGTAACCGTCGTAACATCCTCAGACGTGCACAAATCGGTCGTCATCATGTCAAATGCCGTGCGCTATTCTCATTTTTAATCCTTTGTTTCGCTTCAAAGTCATTCCTTTGCGTTGTGGTTCAGATTCGACGAAAATTGGTCATTGTTGGAGATGGCGCGTCATGATCTCTATCTTTTACTATAGCCCTTACCGTTTTGCTAATGGAGCTGTTACTAACAGGCGCTTGCGGAAAAACTTCGCTATTATGTTCATTCGCCCTTGGAGAATTCCCAAAGGAATACGTAAGTCTTTTTGTTTTCTAGGTCCTGATCCCATTAAGATGGTCGCAATGACGGGCCTGATCATTGAAGCAACCCAGTAAGTCACCAAATAGTAGATTTCTCACTTCAAATACTGACAACATCGACCGGTTCAGCCATATTCGAAAATTATGTCGCTGAAATTAGGCTGGATGGAAAACCTGTGCAATTAGCCCTTTGGGATACGGCGTAAGTGTCGTGACGACGGCCGAACTCCTTGCGCTCATTATAATTATCTAGGGGCCAGGAAGAGTATGAGGTGCAGTATCCGCTAGTAGCTCTTAACTCCATAATTGATCAGGCAACTATTTTAGCGTTTACGGCCGCTCTCATACTCAAAATCTCACGTTATTCTCATTGCTTTCGCCCTTGACACGCCCGACTCACTCGAGAACGTCACAACCAAGGTATGATTTCCTCATAGCTTAATTCACGTTTCACAGCCTCTTGCATCTCATTCCCCCCATTCATCTGACTTTGAATGTTCAGTGGATAGAAGAAGTCCGTGAAATATGTGGACCGACTATCCCCATCCTCCTCGTCGGCTGCAAAGCTGACCTGCGCCCGACCTCACCGACGGCTGATCCCTCTACTTTTGTTTCGCGTGCCCAAGCCGAACGCGTGGCGCAGCAGATCGGCGCCCGGGTTTACAAAGAATGTTCGGCACTGAAGATCCAGGGCGTAGATGATGTTTTTGAGGCTGCCACAAGGCTCAGCATGTTGATGAGGGAGGGCGTGCCAGCTCATGGCAGTGGTGGCGATGGTGGCGATGGCGGGCGACATCACCGAAGGAAAAGCAGCGGGAAGAGCGGCATGGGGATGAATGGGACTGGGGACGACCACTCTGGGAAGTGTTGCGTTATATGCTAGGCCTTGATGCTTACTCGGATCACAATTTGCGTTATGCTACATCATGTCCTTTTTCGTTCCTCGTTAATATTTCTTGCGAAGGACTCGCATCATACATCTTTGGACTCCCCATACTGCTTCATTGTTTTGTAGGCTATCTCACTACTATATTAATACCTTGTGGTAAGGGTCTTATCTGGAGCAGCTGTAATACGTCCGTTAAATTATTTCATGCAAGTCGTCGTGCTACTTATAGTAGGTATTTAAGGTAAAGTTATGCAGCAATGCCCAGTTCCATAGCAGCATCCTTCTTTTTCAGTGCTTCTTCGTCCTTGACACTCCTCCACTCGAAGAAAAATGCTGCTACCGAAGCAGCGGTCGCACAGGCAACCGCAACTCTGAAGCTATCCGTCAACCCAACCATATACGCTTCTAATGCCTTTGGCAGCTGGTCCAATATACCCTGGTTCGATAAGATAGTTCGTATGTTGGTAGCCCCCGATCCCAGAAGGACATGAGGGTCCAAGTTCGGGATGAATCTATGGACACCACGGATGACGCCATTCTGGAAAACATTCTGCGCGACCGAGATGAATAGCGCACCCCCAAGTGATTGGAAGAAAACGATGCAGGCAGTGCCTACGGGAATGTCGTCTAACGGGAGGACGGTTTGGACTGCAATGATAGGAGTCTGGAACCCAATGCCTAATCCTGCTCCAGCCAGAACTTGATATCCAAACCACTTGCCGAATGACATGTCAATGGCATACGTGGTGATGAGTCCTGTGCCGATTGCGAAGACGATGGTACCGCCGACAACGAAAGGAACATAATACCCGATCGTACTCACGAGACCCCCGCCTACTATAGAGGAGAGTACAGTAGCGAGAAGAAGGGGCAAAACGTCGATCCCCGATTTTGTTGCGGATGCATTTTTGACGCTCTGGAAATATAGCGGGAGATAAAACACTAGAACGAAGAAGGATGCACCAAACATAGCCGCGTAAACGGAGCCAGCTGCGACTGTACGCTGGGAAAGAATACGAGGGGGGAGGGTAGCACGGTCACCTAGTCGAATTTGTGTGTAAATGAATATGGAGGCTAGGCAGCCGAAGCCAACAAGAAGTCCAATGATGCGTGAGTTGTGCCATGGGTATTTTGATCCACCCCATTGTAGCGCAAGCAGGAGGCAAACGACGGTTGGGATGAGAAGGGAAGCGCCTATAAGGTCGAGTTGCTTAATACGATAAAGAAGAGATTGCCCCGTAGTGTCGGATTGGCGCGGAATTCTGAGGAAAAAAATGATTATAGCGGCAGAAACCGCGCCAATTGGAAGGCTACGTAGGCAACAGATGTTAAGCATTTCTCTACAAAAGTGAAAATAAGCTTACTTGATGTAAAAACACCATCGCCATGAGACTCGATCGGTGAAGGCTCCCCCAAGTAGCGGTCCAGCTACAGATGCTATTCCCCACATGCCACCTATGGCTCCAAAGGCAAGCGGCCGTTTCTATAATATCGGTATATGAAAAAGACGGGCAGATGACGAAAGAAAGACGCGTACGACAAGTGGTACTAGGGACATTCTCCGGTTAGGAAGCGGACCTCTATGACAAATATGAAACACGCACGACTATGGGCCGTTATGATAAGTGCGCCAGAGAATATCCCGCCCACGCCAATTCCAGCAATTGCCCTTCCTATAATCAGTGCTGAACTCGTGGGTGCGACACCACATATTAGAGAGCCGAGTTCAAATACACCAATCGCCGTTAGGAATGTTCCCTTAACCTGCACACATATGACTAAGAGTTCGCAAAAATGTTCAGAAACAATAAAAATTACACTAAATGTCTTGTACACCCGACCGAACGATGGTTGCAGCGATGTTGCCGTTAAAAAATATGCCGAACCGTACCAGCCTATGTCCGATACGCTATTGAAGTGATCAGTGATTCTCGGGATTGCGGTAGCGACAATGGTCTGATCCAAAGCGACCAAGAAGACAGCTAGACAAGTGGCACCAATGATAATGAAAAGCTTTAGACCGTGTGGATAGTTATCTTGCACTCCGGCGGTGACAGGGGCCTTCTCTTCGGGGGTGACGGAGACTTTCTCTTCGGCCAGTTCAAGGCTTTTCTTTTCGTCTGACATCGTAGGACGTTTAGTGAACCGGATGTCATTGTAACAAATGAACGCCACATATTATAGTAGTCTGTGACTCACACAAATATTTCCATATCAACGGCCCCGACGACGCCAATTATGCCGAAGGAACCTCCTCTACACGTTTACATGTCTTGCCGGGTGTCTACGTAATACTCTGCTGACGCACTCCGCACTCTGCGGCCTGAATTGTCGCCCTCAGCGCTGAAATTTGCGCTGAAATTCCAGCGCCAAGTTGTTTAAGGTATGTGTCATGATGACCAACGTGATAGGCACGAATCCAGATCTGGAAGATGCCGGAGTGCCTCAAGTCGAGAGGATCGTCGACAGCGAGAAATAAACGGTGAAAAAAAGAGCAGGAAAAATCGCTAAAACCATCACTGTGAACATGCAACCATTATACGACAAAATTTGTAACCGTCACTAGTACAGAACGAAAGTCACTCACCCATGGGTTTAGATGAAAATTTACTACAACAGTTCCTGAACAGGCGTGCATCAAACCCAAGCTGCTGCCATCTCCGTCTCCATCAAAGTCTACTCGTTACCACGTGTTGTGGTGCTGTGGATCCATAATAAAGTTGCGGGATCATCGTGAGGACGGTACAAGTGGTGATATACCGGTGATAGCTGATCTCTATAGGTGGTTAATCATTTTTCTGTGGTTGCATGGAAATATTAATACAAGAGACCGTAGAAATGGATGGCGCCTAGTGTCTGGTAGTAAACGTTCGAGGTAAATTTACATGTGAAAAGGGACGAATAGAGCCATAGCCAGTAAATGGCAGTTACCGATACAGTAGCCCACAGTTGATGACACACGGTACGCATAATGTCACGGTGTTGTCGAACTCAGGCCTAGTAGATCTTCGTCTGACTCGAAGGTTATTCTTATTTTGCAATCTCCTGCAAAGTTAGATATGACCACCCCGTATCCATGTTCATTCTTTGTAGAAACTATGAATAAGTTACTCGCGAACAGGTGGGTCTAGCTTTGGCAAGCCAGTGCTAACCAGATCAAGCGGGGAAACAGACTATCAAAGCTGCTGATGGTCGTGGCCAAATAGGATGACGCGAAGAACTGTACGCAAATGTTGATTTGCTGTGATGCAAGCAGAATAAAAACAACGGCTGGGGCGAACACAGACGCCCGCCCATATGCGATCTCCATTGGCCGCACTAGACTACGCATGAGCCACTTGAACTCGTCGGATAAGTCGTTGGTCCTCGACCTTTTCGAAAGATTCGGAAATTTTATCCTTACTGTAAAAAAGTTAATAAAAAGGTAGACTGATCGAATACTAATCTTTCACCCAATATTCCGCATTACAAAGCTCCGATCTCGGCCTTGTATCTTACCTTTACTTGTGAGTTCCAACTCCTGTGGAATATGGTTTGTATTGAGAACGCATGGTCCATGCCGGCCTACCTCACCGTCATCCTTTTTCGGTGGTGCACTCGTAAACGCGGCGCCAAATATCCTCCGTTGCTTATCCCAGCCTGCGAGGTTGAGCCCGACAAGTCTGCTGTTCCGAAGGCAGCGGATTCTGAGCGAAATGCCGGTTTGGAGCTGTGATACTGGTTGCTCCCTCGGGAGGGTTTCCCCACTCACCGGATCCATTTGAACCTACCATCCTCGTTACGAGCGCTACTGTATTCGCCGGTGAGTCAAATCGGAAGCCAAGGTGAAGCTAAACTACCAATTTGACCAAAGCCATCTAACGCACGGCAAACTCAGCGGCAGTCGCGGTTCCTCAACTCAAATGGTTTACATCGAAAGACAAAAACAAAACGTAAAAATCCCAGAACCAAAGAATGCTGGAATCTACTTAATGTCCCGCTTTCAAAACCCTTGAGAACCAACTGAAAGCCAGACAATGGCGAGAAAGACAATTGAATCTGCGCGAAGTCGAATTAGGATCACCAGCGTTGATCTCCATTGTGTGCGTATCTCTAAACGACACACTGCGTGGAGTCCACGAACCAGCATCTGAAGCGACAAAATTCACCGCGATATTTTTGGTGGTTGAAGACAAAAAGACGGGAGACATCCCGCATGGCGGCCGTCTGTTCCCGCCCTTCCTCCATTTCGGTCGGGCTGCCAGAACTTTGATCAAGACGCGACTTGCACTTTCTCTTGATCAGAGTTAGTACGTGGTGTCGTAGTGCAGATGCAGATGCCTTTGAACGAGCAGCCATGGGTTGACAAGTGAACCCGATGCCACCACCGATTTTTTCAAATACCATCTAAAAGTGTGTACATCGATCCTGACGTAAGTACTGGTACGCGTGTTGCCTTTCGAAGTTTTTGCCGACGTTGGTGGGTCGCCTGATAGTAGAAAATACGATCGTGGGGAGAACTGGCCAAGGGGATGTTCATCTTTCCTTGCGAAGTTTACGCGGGAGATGAAGTCTTGGGAAGGCGTTGCGATTGATATCACTGTCAATGGTCTCTATGTGCGACCTGATCATCGTGAACATGATTGCTCCGATCGGACCTACAGGGGTTTGATGATAGTTCGAAATATTTCGACAGTGTTCTTCGTAGGTTCGCCTGACGTATTCGCGTGGACCTGGACTTCAGAGATGTTTGAACCGATTTGATTACAGAAGATCTATGCTAGTGGAGGTTCCGAAGGTCGACGTCATCTTTGATTTTCTCGGGAGCGACTGTAAAAGGCACTGTTATGTGATGGGGGGAAGTTTGTCGATAGCAAACCTGTGACATCCATGGTGGTTACGTTCCAATTCCTGCGGCCACGTCATCAGTGCCAGGATAATGTGTAACGCAATAGAGGAGAAATAATCATGCGTTTTGATCAGCTTGATTTTCAGGGTCAAAGCACTATGGAATAGCTCCTTTTAGTATAGATGAAAAGAGTATCCCACTATCATAGATACTGCGCAACTAGATCAACCCCTGGATAGAGAGGCACAGAGTCACTGTGGGAAGAAAAACCGCTCATGGAAAGCGGTGAAACCGCTATTTAGGTAAAGATCAGTGGTTTGGCTACTCATTCGGCTGTTGTTTGTTTTCAGCGGTAGCACCTTATTGTTGAAAACCAGGGGGGTGTATTGATTTTTCAGTAGAATAACCACTTGTGTACTTTCCACATATTTTCAATAGTATATCGTGTTTTTCCATGAACACTTATTTTCAGAGGTGAACCACTCGTTTTCAATGTATTACCTACAGTTATCAGTGGTACATATTATTTTCAGTGGCGTACCCCTCATTTTCAGTAATCCAGACCTTCTTTTCAGTAGCGGGAGCCTCATTATCAGTTGCAAGAATGCTATACATATTTTGAAACAATCTATCTAAGACAGTCAGTCATCCTCTGAGTCCTCCACATCATTGAACACAGGTGCGGCCAACCCACTCCTCCGATCAACAATTCCCCATTTGCCTCGCGTTTTCACTCGTCCAACAACACCTTTCACATTACAAATATCCATCACGATTGAAGTTGTCATATCTTTGTACATCACAAGCTCAGATGTCGCGTCCTTACCTTGGGTTTGGCAAGGCTCTATAACGACAAGAACCTGGAAGCAGCTCCGAAGGGTTCCAAATGTGAGGTGATCAGGTAGAGTGCATGCCAGTATGGTGCGGAGAAGGCCATACCCAACCTGAACAGTAGGGTTATTACTCAATCCATATTGGATCTCGAACTAATAAACCATGTTAGTAGTTGTATATGGGAACATTTAAATGACAACTCACCCGAATGTATGAGGAATTACGGTATGCCAATTTATCCTTACCTCTCATTGAAACTGCTGTTCTAAACGCATCACCACCATTCCGAATCCGAAATCTTCCCCAGACATCCATTTTCTGAGGCAGAAGACGTTGAATTTCAGAACGCCGTTTCCCAAGGACTTGACCAAAGTATGCTGCAATCTTCTGTATAATATCTTGGGGAATCACTTCCCTTGCTCGATATGGTGACCGAAGAACAACTGAGGCATCTGATTTAAAGGTTGCAGTCAATTTATGTCAGTCTAGTGAACAATCACTCACATTCATCATAAATTTTCTCATTTCGCCTAGCGTGGTCATCCCCTATTAGCTGGTGGCAGTCAAAGAGCAGAAGCTCATCCGTGAGGTCATATCGTGCATTCAATTGTCCGAGGTAGGCCATGCGAAGTATCAGTTGGTTCAGGTTACTACCTGGCCATGTGCGTGAATGAAGTCCTCTCTGAAGCATTCCACAGAAGCGCTCAATCCAAAATGTCCAAGTGGTCCATATTGGCCCACAGTTGCGTATGTCATTAGGAATGTGGAGAAGACCATGAATGGTGAGCGTGCATACTGACAACCGATCTTCTTCATATCGATAATAAAATCTACAGTGTGAGATTAGTATTAGTAAATTTGAAGCACAATCACAATAAATCAACTTACTTTTCGTAGTCTTCAACCCAGCTGATAATTTGCTCATCAAGCTTCTCAAGTTGTTTGAGTGTGATATCAAATTGAAGTGTGATTTTCATGATGTCGACAAGGTGGACAGCGTGATCATAGTACTTGCTCTTCTGGAAGCGTCCCTTGAGGAGGATGGGTGCCAAAAACATGAACCAAAAGCTCCACGATTCTGCTGTGAATGTTGCTTGATTCTCAGCTATATTCCCAATAAAGCGCACAAATGTTGCAGGGATGTTTTGGGTTGCTTCAGCTGTCTCTTCTCCGACCTTTCTCCATATGTCTTCTGCTATTTCAAAGTCTTGACCTGGAGGGATCCCATGGAACCTCCCAGTCCAGAGCTTGACAAGATTTTGGACAATATTTTCGAGTAACAGGTGCATCCAGTCATAAGGGCAGGATCAGGCATAGTCGATGGAGTCAACACGGGAGAAGACTGGGGCTCGTCGAATTCCATGATATTTCGCAATTTCTTCACGATCCTTCTTTGTTGCTGCAGTATCCATGTCCCCAAGCACCTTATGAAAACTGCTATGAGTACGATAGCATAGATGCCTAGGATCCACATGAGGTCGCTTTTGACTTCTTGGCGTCCTTAACGGAACATAGTAAATTGTTCCCCTTGTACCAACCTTTCGTACACCTTTTATCTCACATGAGCGGCAAGGTGAGTACCCATTATGGCCTTTGATCCCTAGCAATTTCTCAATGGCAACGATATCGCCAATCTTTGTGATCACATAGGCACGCAATGGGAATACCACCTTCTCAATGGCATCGAATGTCGATACTCCTAAGGCCAATAATGCCAACTCGTCGTCAAGAGGTTCAAAAAAAGACTCATAGTCTTTGGGTTGATGAGGAGGTGGGATAAGTCCAGCACATATTTGGTTGCCAAGATGGGTGCGAATTTTTGGTGAGAGATTATAATTTTGCAGCATAATCGGAGTGGCTGATGGACCGTGTCTATTGCGTTTGAATAACAAGTATCCATCAGCACCTACTGCCAGGGCAATGTCACGCTTGTTGGAGAAGTACCGGTAAGGCTTAGTGATTCCGTCAACAACCACATTCTTGTGTATAAGATCCAGATAATTAGTGCCATCGAATACATCGCGGATATTGTCAGGGAAACCCCGCTGCGAAGCCTTTTCGAGTACTGCGAAACCCTTCGCAGTGCCTCAGGGCACTTCGCAGTACCTTCGCACCTGCCTACGCCCCTTTACGACACTTCCCATTGTCCATATTATATTACCTCACTTCCATTGTCCTCTTAAGCGCATTGTAGCGGACTAGTATATATACGCAACCTGGTGAGGAGATCCCTTAGGTTTTTCTCTTTGGATCTCCCTCACCAGGTAAGCCCCCCTTTGTACTACTACCCCTTGCATATATATTTATCTTTGGATCTCTCTCACCA
>QLPE01000194.1:7598-23083 GCA_003314125.1 Hygrophorus russula | reverse complement strand
TTGGGTTGGTGGATCAGTCTGGCAAGCGGGGCATCGTGAGATGCTCGACATTTCAGGTGCATAATCTTTTTTCTATCATGGTATTAGTCTGCCGTTGGCAAGCACCGTCAGAGTGCTTTCTGCGTAATACAAATCCCCTACTTGAGCAGTTGAACGCCTGAATGCTTGAACGCTTATGACTTGACCCCCCAGCGACAGCCCCGTGTAAAACTGCCCACGACCCCAAACGCCGTGCCCCTCCTCCACCTTCCGTTATCTTTCCCTGCGAACTCTTCCCACCCACTGACGGCCTGGTCCACTGTCGCGCTCCATCTTCCGCCACTTCTCCCGGCGTTCTCTTCGCTAGCCCTCACAGCCCCCGAGGTCCATGGCGACGAGGACATCGATGGGGGCCCTTGGAAGGGACGTACAATGATCCGCGCCAAGGGCAACTTAAACGTTGCGCTGCCAAGTGGGAGCTATTCGCATGTATGCTACGTTAAAGTTTACGCGACGTGTCGTCTGAGAAGGATATGGTTCAGCGAGGCGGGGCCAGCCCAGACCGTTCCATGGGAGCTCGAGCTGTACGCCGCCGAGTTGGACTAGCTGACGCGTGTCTGACGAGGCGTGGATACCTGCCGTGTGTAACGCCCTTCCCCCCCTTTTTTTTGTATATTTTCATTAGACCTGTCTTTGCCAGTACGTGAATGAGAAGAACTCAAATAAGTCGCGTCCAATTCGAAGGCGTATAAGACGTACATTATTGACTTTAATTTTCACGTGACGACGACGCGCCCCTTCGACTGGACCTGGTTGCCCTTGCCCCCCCACTGTAGGCTTCAATCGAATTCTATCAGTAAACTTCGCCGATTCCCGCTTCTCGCGCGGCATCTTGACGCACTTGGATTTTTTGGGAGGGAAAATGTGTGCATTATATGTTAACTCTGTATTCCGACTTTAGGGGGTCACGAACCGTTCTTACGCTCTTGGTATCCGGGAAGTATCGATGGATATCGCTCGGAAGTACGCGTTGCTGATGCAACGACGTCTTTGATCCACTCGTGGTGTACGTGTAACGGCCAATACCTTGTTGGCCGAACATCTGTTCTGTCTAGGTTTGAATGGTGTCTTATCGTAGTCCGCGATCGTGCAAGCACTCTATTTGTTGTGTGTGGTGTGTATTGCAGGTAATTCGTTGCCACCTCACTACTCCCGAGTTCTCCGAGCCTTCCCCCCGGCGACCTTGACGGACTGCCCCGACCGTATTATTATTATACGAAATCTGCAGATAAACGTTACGACCGAACACTACGCCATCGAGTGCCGCGGATATGAATACATGAATGGCGGTACGCAAAGCGCAATACATCGCGTGTACGCCCCCTTCTTCGACCTTTTCTCAGATAGGACTGCCCGCATGACCGCAAGCCAATCACCTGGCAGACGGCACACTTCATCCGACAACGCTGATCTCAGGGATTCAGCATTTTGATAACTATCCGATCTTCTGCACTCCACAGCTCCCATGAGGCGTTGGCGGCCTCGCTGACATGCATGTCAAACTTTACGAACCCCGTGTACGGCAAGGTAAATATATACCCAGGCACAGGCTAGGGATGAACGCGGCGGAAGGGAGAAGGTGCAGGTGTGTTTCGGCGTGGGGTTTGGGGGGTTTTAATGGGTTGTGTTGTGGACAGGCAGGGGGGTCAGGCGGGGTGGCAAGTAGGCCGAGGGGAAATAAGATGGGATGTATGGATAGTGCGTTGGTCGATGAGCGTGATAGATCCGGCTGATTCGGATAATCTAATGTCAGCGAATGCGAATTAATTATGATACCAAGACGGTCGGTAGTCTAAGGAGTATTGACAATTCACCGCCTGTATCTGCATAAAAAGTAGGTCGGATCTCATCTTCTTTGCAACTCTTCAACAGGAAATATAGTTATCTTCAAACGGTCTCAATCTTGTCGGTGGATCTAGGCTGTTTCTTGTTTACAAGATCTTCTAAGTGCCATCGGAAGGTTGACTTTAGAGCGAGCGTCCCTCCTCTTGAAGGTTCTTATCTTGGCCTTTTTTTTTTTTTCGTTCGCAGAATCTGTTTTTGCCTACACGAGGTCCGCGGATATTAATGGTCTCGTGTGGCAACAGTGAATCTCTCTTTTAAATTCATACTAATCGCGTGTGTACCTCGTTACACAAAGTTGAACCACGGACGGGGACACAGCTGGAACATGTCCGCCGGTGGCGCCGTAATTGGATTTTATAACATACAGAATAGAGTATAGGAACGTCTCAGGGTGCGTGAGCGTGAGTCGTTTCGCTTGCTAGTCTTGGTAGTAATGATATCGGTGAACTTGACCACGCGCCGATCTGATGCGCAAAGGTCGAAATGGCGCGTGGAGCAAATGCTTCCGGGGAAACCAGCCAAGTTCCGAGCGGGATTCTTGATCTTCCGCAAGTAACATATTTCAAGACAGAACAGGGGCCGCGGGTGTTGGCGCCGCGATCTTGCGCCTGGCAGCGAATGCGAGTGATGCGGATGAATGCGCCCGTCGAGGGTCACGCGGTTATTAGGCTGTGTAATTCGAGAACACGGTTGTGAATAAAGAAGCACAGGGTTAAGGTTAGTGTGAGATGTAGTATGGGTGAGTATCTTCGTTCGGAAGTGGCCGAAGACGGAATATGGTTTATCGATAGGAGGAGGTAGGGACGTTTCAATTTCTGGAAGAGTATGTTTTATTGGTATCGATATTTTAATTGAGAGATTGATTGACAACCGCCGTGCCGAGAGAGCCAGGCTCTGGTGGTGGTTGATGTCGTAAGAGGCTTGTCTGTGAAATGAATTAGTTACCCGAATACTTGGACACGGGTATAAAGATCCTGATATGATGGCGCAGCAACGATTTCCGGGGTAAAAGAGTCGAGAGTATCGTTCCTTGTTGGAAGGACTTCGCGGAGTGTGAAAATGTGACTTTAGCGGCGTGGATCCAAATGAGAAAAGTACCTCAAAGGTTACTACTTCTAATCCAGTGTGATCAGCTACTTCAAATGATCCTCGGTCTTACTATCTCAAATGTTCAATTACCAGCTTACTTCAAATACCAATCCCTCTTGTCTTTTCTCTTTTTTACTTTTTCTGTTTTCTTTTCTTTTTTTCACTTATTTTTTCTTTCTTTCTTTCTTTTTTTTAAAATACTTTCTCTCGAACGAAATAGTCTGTACCAACTGACCCTTTATGCTCGTAAATCGTCTTAACCAAAATGTCATTTAGGTTCTCTGTCCCACTTTATAAACGCTACGAACGCTGTTCCAGGGAAGCGGCTCAGAAATGTCCATGGCATACCAATTGATGCCCGAGTCTCGTCCTTTCCCACCGCACAGCCAACGTCAGTTCTACGCCAGCGGCACTGACTCAGACCCTTCTTCACACAGCGGCGTTTCTGCTCCCTGGCAACATTTCGTCAAATCTCCAAATAATATCCCAGATGACTCTACATTAGCTCCTTCTTTTCAGTGTTGGAATCCCGGGGAGCTGGCCACCACAGCGTGGCCTGGCGTACCACAGTCCACGTTTCCTACTGCTGACCCCCATTCAGGATTTTCTACACCGCCCGACTACCCAGAATCCTCTCAGAGAACGGTTCTCCCATCCGCCTCTCCAACCACATCACACTCATCCTCCCTACCACCGAACTCTTATGAAATTCAGGCGTCCTCTCAGGTACCAGAATACAGCGATGATGCGTGGGGATCTACTAACCTATACTCCATGGACGAACGTGAAATGACGACGTTCGCTCCGCTCTCATGCGATTCTCCGCCGCCTGTCAAAGAAGAACCGGGTGATGACGACTGCTTTATCGTGGAGCTCGCCGCTCCACCGTCGACCCATCTCGGCCAGACCCTTGCACCGCCAACTGAAGTTCCCCTTCGCGCCACACAGGCATCAAAGGAAATGCGCAAAATGATGGGGGTCTTCCGCTTGAACCCATTTGCGATGCATAGCGGCGCTGGACGTGGGGCAGTCCCATCTTCGTGGTACAGCGACGAAGCGGGCCCACTCGAGCAGGAACCGCTCGTTTTTGAATTCCAGGTGGATGTTGACGGTCTGCTTGGATCATCTGCTGATTTGGTGGCCTCGAAGACGTTTCCCCCGGACTTTGAAGTGGAGAGTTTGAAAGCTGAGGGCGAACGTTCTCACTGGCCACAGTGCGAGACGGATGGGCCGTTTCAGCCGTCATTGAATGCGAGCCCATCGTGGGACCTAGCCTACCCCAACGACGATTATGTTTCAGCCCCTGATTCTACCCCAACGCCGGAATTCCCCGTGCGACGTTCTGTACGATTACATCAAAGTGCGTGGTTTTGTAGTACGCCTATTTTCCATTGGCAGGTGTCTGAATCTCCCTTAGCTTCATCACATCCATACACGCGGCGAAACTTGTATCATGAAAATTTTGCTACCTCGAACACGAATTCTTCCGTTGAAATGAACAGAATGCGATTGCGACGCCCCACTTCCGACCCTTCTTGGTCTGCAGAAGAGTATGTAGAAAGCTCACGAGCGACAAGTTATGCTGAAAATCCAAGTTCACATGAATGCAATTTACTTGTGGGTTATCTGTGATCCTTGCTTTGCGTCTGCTCTGACTTTCGTACTATAGATCGAGGGCCTCCCCTCATTTTCGACATTAGGTCGACGTTGGTCTGTACCCGGGGCTAATCCCCAGGCACCATTTCTCATGTGAGCTGGTCTCACCCAGCCGCATGTCGTCTACGTACGCGGGGTATTCTATATTGGGACAAAGGTTATATTGGATGGGAATAATTAATGACGACTCGGATGTATGGGCCTGTCGCGGTCAACATTAATATTATTATCCCCACAATGTGATAGACTCGGAATCTTGTTCCAAGTGGCGTGACATCCGGGTCGTTCATCAAACGTTCATCAATGGAAATAATGATTCTGCGTGTAGTGAATCAACGCATGGATCTTGTTGTCATCCTGTTCATTAACCTTCGAGCCAGTTCCCGGGAATGACCGACACTATCGCTGTGTATGACTGATGGGTTCCCCCGCAGAGTCCGGGATGAGGTGATAGAGTCTTTGACTTTTTTAAGGATGATGCTTGATGTGGTACTGTGCAATTGCTGTACCGATTTGATAATTGCACAATTGTTTTAGCCCTGATTTACGAATAGACTTTGAAACATTCGTACTTGTGAAGGGATCGATCCGCACACCCATCAGTAGTGCGTCTATGCTCGGGCCGAGGAGGCGACGTCGGGGCACTCTTCGCTTCGTTCTCGCGCATCCCCGAGGATTCCACCCCACACTATCAGCTGTACCTGTAACAAGCGACGTAAGTGAAAAGCAAGTGACATTTACGCATGTGGGTTGAGACGGTCAGCCGTATAGATAGAATTGATGAGAACGCACGCGCACATCACCCAGTTCACAGCCCCGAGTACGAGGGAGCTTACGGTCAGCGAGCGATGGTCGCCGCCATTGCCCATGTGAGAACGGTTGAACGTTCACCACAGGCTGTAACCCCGGACTGGGCAACGCCGGTTCAGGATGCTCGCATGATCTGACGTTCTGCCCCCCCCCTTGATTCAGTGTCCCCTATGCAATACATTCCAGGTGTCGCTTTGCACTGGTCTGTAGACATGATGAAGTTTCAGCAGGGACAATTGCGAGTGTCAACACCGCCAGCTTGAGTGCCACAGTGGGCCATGTGACATGCGCATGGCCGGACTCGGCATCTTAACATGATCGGTGAGAATTAGCCGGAAGAAGCCGCCACGCGGTTAGCAGGTGGAAGCCACGACCAGTCCGAGTTCTGGATCTGCTCTATCTAGTCTAACGCTTTTGCATTCCTACACGACTAGTACAGGATTGTAGTTCGTCATTTGGATATCGGAGTGTTGTGTGGTTGTGGAAAATTTTGGGTTTTTTGTGATTCCAACGGCCTTCGTTCAGGGATGCTAGGTCAGGAGGTCGTGTGTCATGGAAGGCGGCGGAGTGTTGATGTAGGTGGCTTGTCGCTTGCTTTGGAGAACAACGGGCTTGGACATGGGTGGGGAGGGTGGGATGAGGGTGAGATGGGGGAGTTGGGGTGCGTATCTGTGGGTCTGGTTTGTGTACCATGTTGACGTGACCGTCTAGGCCGACATACGCTGAGCTGCTAAGCGATATGCGCACGCATACCTTGATCGCTGTCAAGGAGCGCCACGCCGATTCGTACGTATCCTTCTACAGCTGTATCGTCATCTATCTCATCGTTGTGCAGATCGCGCACCCCGCTGTCGAGTGATACCCGATCCCGCCTAATCAAATCCCTTGACAGCTGGAATTTTGAACCGCACAAGTTGCCTGATGAAGAGGTCATGTCTTGTACACTGATTCTTTTTGAATCTTTATTTCATGTGGAGGGGATGCAAGCTGACGTGGGCGTTTCATTGGGTAAGTGTGAAGTTCCGCTCATGTGCGCTTTGACTTGGGCTGATGGATGTATCGTGAAGCTGAAATAGCCAGCTTCTTATATCATCTTCGCCATATATACCGTTCGCAAAATTCTTATCACAATTTCCAGCATGCATTGGATGTTCTGCAAGCAATGCAGACATTCTTGTGCTCGGCGGGCATGGTCCCCTCTGTTTCGATCTTGCTGGAAGGGGACGGCCGCACATGGAGGCCGGACAAATCTTTGGATAGCGGTGCCATGATTTCTTGTCTGTCCAATCACGATCTGCTCACTTTGTACATTGCTGCTATTGGTCACGATGTTGGTCACCCCGGCTTCACGAATGGTTTCATGGTCAGTCCGTCTTGCATATTTTCTTGCGTTACTCACGGTTCTGCAGAAAAATGCGAGAACTGCACTTTCAGTTGTGTATGATGATAAGTCTGCGTTGGAGCACATGCATTGCACTTTGTTGCTTCATGTCATGCGTTACCACGGACTTGGAAGTTTGTTAGATCGGCCAGAGCATGGTGCTCGCTTTCGCAAGTTGCTCTTGGAGACTGTGCTAGCAACAGACATGAGCGTCCACTTTGAGTTCATGGCCCGCTTGAAGGGACGCATACGCGGAGACGATAAATCCTCACCACATTTGACCAAGACTTTGATCTGTCAAGCTCTCATCAAGTGTGCTGATATCAGCAATCCTGTAAGTCTCAATGTCCGTCAAATTGGTGTTTGTTCGATATTCGTTTATAGAGCCGTCCACACGGGGTGTCGAAATACTGGGCTACTGCATTGGGAGAGGAGTGGGCTGGCCAATCGTGCTTAGAAAAACACTTGCAGTTGCCCCTGACCGTCCAAGCATCAGATGACCCTCTCAGCGAAGCCCGGTCTCAAGTTGGTTTCATCAATGCCTTTGCAAAACCTCTCCTGGAATTGACAGCCGAAGCCATTCCTCGTGAGTTCTGATGCCTTATATTCGAACTCATCGTTCCTTATTACGTGTCTGATCGCTAGAAATGCAAGTGTATGCACAGCAGTGTGCACACAACTTGGAATTGTGGGAGGCCCGTTATTCTGAGCTCTCTGAAGAGTCTAAAGCGGATAAAGTGGCTCCTTCTGCTACCCTAATTCGGCGACCAGAAGATTTTGCTACTGCATTCCCTTTAACGCTGCCCTGTCCTCTTGGATCACATGATGATCAAGTCCCGGTCACGTGGCATCAGGTCTATAGGTCTTCTTCCGTAGGTTCCTCATCATCTTCCGATGGTTCTTCAGAGTCTGGCGTGCATGGCAACTCTTTGGAACGTCCTTGCGCTGCTACCCCGTGTTCGCCGCTGTCTGTCCCCGTTTCTCCAGCAGAGTCTCTACAATCTTTTGTTTTCTCCCCTCGATCCGAATACGCGACCCCTCGGCCACCGTCAAGTGCTGGTAGTGTTAATGGGACCAAAGTTGCTACGACGGCTATACGTGCTGCCTACGATGCAAGCGTGAGGAAGAAGAAAAGTTTCCACCGAAGTTCGTGGAACGCTAGCCTTATTTCACCTCCGAATATGAGGTACTCCGATGGCCCACAGGTTGCGCTTGTAGTGTCTACTCCCTCCAGTCATGGCGACAAGGCCCTGATTTTGCCCAGTTGTCCGTCCGAACCTATCTTGGTGGGGCGACCGACTCGGTTAGCCACAGAGCTCGCTTCGGCCTAGTCACTGTGGGCTAGCTCGTGCCGTGGTATCTGTCGTGAAGGGAGGATGGATGGAAGACCGTGTGGTCGATGTTGGCAGGAGATGGGTTTCTTGTCGCTTGCGGTGATTCCATCGACAGGTCGACCATGGGTGGGAGTTCAGCGGCATGCTGCTGAGGAGCCACCGCGAAGGCTGGGCGACGGATGTGTATCATATACACGAAGCGACGTGTTGTTTTCCTATTTATTTTTCTTCGGTTTCTCATTTCTTGTTCCCCTTTCCCTTTCGAACTCTGTCTTTCGCATTTTATTGTTGTGGGGTTTTTCTTTTTTTCCTTTTTTTCTTTTTCAACATGTCAAGTAGTAGTGTATTGTACCGAAACAGGGACGTCCGTGATCGTGTACCCTCTTCTCCCCGTTCCCCCCAAGAAGTCAACGTTAATTTGGGTGTTTGTGCGGACGCGAATTTCTGAGTCCGACAACGCTTATGGACTAGACCAGTGATCGTGGGAATACACTTATTCGAACCGAACGACCTCTTCCTTCATCTGGGCTTGCCTTGGAGGCATGGCCATCAACGCAGACGGCGGCCTTGCCGTTTTGCCCAGCATGCCAGACTTTTCAGCTTACAATTTCTCATCCGCTGGCGACATGAAGTTCCACCTTCAAAACCTCCTTGACAGCAAGGAAAAACAGCTTCAACAAGCAGGTACACTCGGGCAGCGGGTCCTTGCCCAGCAAATGGAACTGGAGGAGCGGATTAGACAATTGCAGGAGATCGACGCTGATAAGGAAGAGGATGAAGAGATCGACAGCGAGGCGCGAGATAGGTACCGTGAGCTTGCGGAAACCATCAAGGGTTGGGATACGGAGAACGCGCAGCTGTCGAGTGCGTTTGGTGGGGCTGGGGCTAAAGTAAGTGTGGTTTTTCTGATTTGGATTATTTTGTTTTGTCGTGATGGGATGATTGTATGCGTGCCTTGGGAGCTGGTACTGGCATGGGCCCTGTTTGCTGGGCCCTCATGTCACATGAGGGCCATCTGGATATCGCACGTCGAACATCGTGCTCACGTTCTTTGATAGCGTTTCGTAAATGGCTCGCAGCCTTCGCCTTCGCTTTCGTTTTCGGATCTTCCGCGAGAAGAACCCGAGCGATCTAAAGCTTCGGCGGGAACGTCCGCTGCCCAATCCAGACGCGCCAAAAATGCTGCTCACAGAGCTGACGATGTTGGTATGTGCAATGTCGTTTAGAGCTTGGGGCCTCGCTGAACGTCTGCTACTGCAACTGCAGAATTCGCGTTTGAGATTGGCAGTGGGTTGCTCACGGAAGTTCGGCGACTTCAGAGTCTTCTGGGCGAACGTGACAAGGCTATACAGGATATGAAAGAAGAGAAGGATGACCTGGAAAAGAGTGTCGAGAGTCTTCGGATAACGCTAAGACAGCAGGAACAGAGCGCTGGTGAGAGCCCCATCGGTTTTACCCTTGTGATCCGTTGTTGAAAACAAACTACAGATAAATTCAAGGAGGAAAACTGGAATCTTGAAGTGACGCTACAAGAGCTTCGTACCCAGCTGTCCGATTCTCAAGCTGATGCCCATCGTCTCGAAGGAGAGCATAAACGTCTTACAAAGCTACTTTCCGTCGCTCGTGATACCGGCGAACAGCACAAGAATGAATCCCAGCGACTCAAGGAAAACCTGGAAGAGCTAAAAGTAAAACACGAGACCGATGTCGCACATGCACGGAAACACGCCGCGGGTTTACAACGCGACAAGTCAGATTTGCAACAAGCTGTGGACAACATGAAGGTTGAGGTTGCAAGGGCCGCTAAACGACTACCATTTGGTGGCTCGCCTTACACTCCCAACGGCCCTGCGAGATCCGACTTCTTGACGCCGGTTGACAAAGACGACGATGACGTCTTCAGTGCTAGCGGAGCATCCACGAATCGCAGAAAGTATGACACTTCGGCGTTATTCCCTGCTGATGGCTTTGGGTCGGACTTTGCCGATTCATCACCTGATCCATCTCCAGTTCGACCAATTCTCGCTTCTAACCATCCCAGCAATGAAATCGAAGCCCTCCAGCAACGCCTTGCACATGCACAGAGACAGATCAACACGCTTAAAGGCACATTGCAGAGAGAGAAGGAGCTCAGGATGGACTATAGGCGCAAATTGGCGGCGTCCCCCGGGCAGGCCGTAGGTGAGGGTGAAGAGGTCGAAGATGAGATGGACTATGAGGACGTCGACGGCGAAGTAAAAACTAAACGCTCGGCGGCCTCCCGCCCTAGTGCCAGAGTAAGAGGCAGAGGACGAGGGCGTGGAATGACTCTGATTGAACGTATGGCTGCCCATAGTCCTTCTTCGGAGTTCAATGACGAACCTGTTGACGATGATACCCCACCTCTGCCTGTTCCGCCCATACCCATCAGGTTCCATGGCGCAGATGAGGACCTCAAAATTGAAGAACTGGAAAGAGAAGATGAGAGCGGGCATCGATCACCCTCTCCGTTGGAGGCGCCTTCCAATCGCACCAGTGTGGACGGCATGGACCCTGCTTTTGCCAACGTGCTTCGACGGACACCATCGTATAGCGGGAGCCCATTACGCCAGTCGGTCATGGCGAAATCGGCACGTGGAGGAACTATCGGACGTCGGAAGGGTGGCGCTGCGTACCAGGAAGCCAGGCCCCCGTCATTGGTTGGGCAACCTGAGGCGCTTGCGGCTGAGCTTGGATTGGGAGAGTCACCGGTCGATGAGCAACAGGTGTCTACGAAGGTGGCGGTGGAAACTGTTGAATTTGGGTGTCAAACGGACTTTGAAGAACCTGCCCCACCGCCACCGCCAGCTCCTGCTCCGCCCATCCCAGTCAAGCCTGCTTCCACCGACATGGCGGTCCAAGTCGATCCCGAACCAGTGCCGCTGCCAGTATCTGTCCTGCCAGTCGTTACATACGAAATATCAACTCAAACTGATGAAGAGCCCGTGATTGCTCGTTCAGACGTGGCTGTGCAGCACGATGTACCACGGCCGGTCCTTGTGTCGACGAGCGTGAACACCGACCCTGAGTTATTGCCACTCGTGCCGGTAAAGGTTCATGTAGAGACCCAGACACCGAAGAATACCGTCAATGTTGATACCCAGACTCCTGTATACCTTACAAAAGACCAAAGCCAGTGGGCCGGGCAGGACGATTGGCGGACTACCATCACCCAGTATGATATATCAAGGACCTCGTCGATGGGTAACTCGAGTGGGAACGCCACTATTACCAGGGCACCTACAAGGGTATTTTTGTCTGGAATCTTTGGGGAGGACGATGGGGAAGAAACGGAAACCGGGGCTGACACTGACACTGATACCGATGACTACCAAGATGCTGTCATGTCAACGCCTACGGAATCTGTGAACGACTTCCACTCTGTCCAAACGATGACTGATAACGACTTCCATTCGGTCCAAACGATGACCGACAACGACTTTTCAGAGTCTGATGACGATGGCGAGAGCATCAAAGTGTCACGTATAGCCAGCCAACTCACTGGTTCGTCTCGCCCTTCCTCTTATATAACCCCCGTTGTGTCGTACGAGTCAAAGGCGATATCAGCAGCGGTAGCGGAAGTGCCCAAGCCTGAAGTGCCCAAGCCTGAGTTGAAAGAGATGTGCATTCAAACGGATGAATGGACTCCTCCCACGCCTCCGTCGTCTGCACCCCCGATTCCCCCACCATCTCCGGGATTCAGTCTGTACAGAGTTGGGTCATCGGGCCAACAGTTCCAATTTGTGGCGCCCCCGTCGGCCACTGCAAGTCCCCCGGCTGGTCCAGTAAGCGCCCCTCTATCGTCTAATGTATTCCGAGATTCCACTGCCACGTTTGGTCCCCGCTCTCGCACATCCCATTCTGAACGAAGGCAATCTATGGAATCCATTATTTCGTCTGTTATGGACGAAGGTACGAGTCGCTCTCGTGTACCCTCCGGCACTCTCGCGCCGGTGGACAAAACAAAACCTCCTATGATGGTCTTGCCTCCTCCCCCGCGTCTGCCACCACCCACCAACATGCCACCACCTTCATTTATACCTGAGAGGAAAGTCTTGCCCAATATATTCTATGATGGTCCACCTCCCCGTCCTTCCTCTCCGCCACCTGCGGAACTCATACAGCGTGCTACGACGCCCACGTTTGGTTCTGTATTGTCCGTTCCTGGTGGAAAGGGTTCTTATGGTCCCCGGCAGCATGGATCAAGTATGCCTCCTTCACAGCAAAACCTACGCCAATTACCGTCTACCAGCAGCTTTAGATCAGCTGCTAATGCCGCTTCGCATGCCATGAATTCGGTTGCCCCATCAGGTACTTTGACGTCATTTAGTGTGAGAGAAAACAGAATAGAATTCTCAAGCACGTCTCTTGCTTCAGAACGCACTATGGCCTCCCCACGGTCGTCACTGTCCTCGGACCACACTCCGTACCTCAATCGCCCTCAAGGATTGCCCAAGCCGCCTGTCACTCCGAACAAGAATGCAAACACTACTATCGAAGGCGCTCCAGGTAGTTCAACAGATCCAGCCATCATTCATGCTATCACACAGACTATGATTGGAGAGTTTTTGTACAAGTATACTCGTCGTGCAATTGGAAAGGGATATGGCGAGAGGCGGCACAAGCGATTCTTCTGGGTTCACCCTTACACCAAGACTCTCTATTGGAGTTCGGCGGACCCTGGATCATCCAACGTGTCAGAGTCTAGTGCCAAGAGCGGTACGTTTCTTGGCTTACACCTCGCATGTCTGGTTAGTTACCAGTTTTACTCAGCCTACATTGACGGCGTCCGATCTGTGCTTGATCCCAACCCAATGCCTCCAGGCCTGTATCAGTACAGTGTTGTGGTATCGACACCTCAACGTGAGATGAAGTTCACTGCGCCAACGAAAGAAAGACACGACATCTGGTTAAATGTATGGTGCTCGGCCCTCTTCATATTTCACTCTCCTTAACAGCCTTTTGTTTTTGTAGGCTCTGAAGTACCTCCTAGCTCGCCCAAGTGCGATGAACGTTGCATCACCGGGAGATACTGTTGTCCCACAAAGTCCTGTATCTGTTCAAGGTGACACTACGGATGAAGATCACCGCCAAGCTCCGAAAAGCAGTCCACAAAGTCAAAGAAGTGGACGCAGCCCCCGAAATGGAGACTCATGGAACACTACGCCTCGTGGGCAGCGCAGCCGATCACAATTGTCCGTTGGTGGCTCTATTGGCAAGCGTTCGGGCACCCCTGCAGCTGAATACCTGCGCTGGAACCTGCCTGAAAGTCCGTATAGTCCTACCAAATCCTTCGAGCATGTACTCGGACAGGCTGATGGGGACCTGGACTTCGAGCTTCATGGTGGCAATTTATCGGATGAAGGTTTCGAGGGCCTGGAAAATGTACGTGCTTGCTGCGATGGACGCCACACCGTTGGTCATCACCACCATCACCACCCCCACGATCATCTCCATAACGGTGACCATCATTCGGAGAGCAATCCGCCTGAGCAGGTTCGGCCAGTTTCCCCATCTGCTTGGTCTTTCCGCTCTCGTACTGGGAGTTCAAACTCCCATGAAGGCGGTATTTTTTCATGGGGACGAAAAGAAGACGGTAAACTTCGATTTGGATCACGGCGATCTACTAAAACTGTACCGACACACGACCAATAGTCCCCTCATTTATGCTGCTGTCTTGATTGCTCCCTCATTCATTTCATTTATCTTTTACAAGTCTTTATAATGACTTTTTCATGCTCAATCCTTTATTATTCTTTTCACTGTATTCACTTATTGCAGGAGTACAATATCACCCTCCTTTTTCAATTCATTCTCGAGTTGTTTGGTCAAGCCTGAGATTGGTGCCAGTAGCACGATGAAGCTGTTCCGGGCCATGCGTGGAGTAGGCGCTTGAGTGCACCACTGGGTTCGGTTGATCCGATTTTTTATACGGGATAAAGACAGCACCTTTTTTTTGTTATCATCACCGCGATTCAGCAGCTACATTCCACTGCGTAACATCTACAAAAAAAGTTCTGTATCGTACTCCACTCAAGTACCTTACTCGAGGCTTCTCACATCAGATGCTCGGAACGTGTCCCAGACTTTACCGGACTCCGGGTCTTCGGCCTATACTTTAGAGTGAACAGTTCAACCTTCCTGCCACTACATGTAGTTCCTCGTCTCCGGCATAAAACATAACTCAGTATGGTTAAAGGCGATATGGCCTATCAATTACACAGTTGGTTAGCCTCATCTGTGGCATCATCGTTCTCTGATGCTCTGTTCTTAGTTTACAACGTGGATCAGATTGCATGGAAGAAGAAGGGACGACCAAACCTCTACGTCAAGGTACAATTCGAAAAATCTGTACAGCACACGAGAGTGGCCAAGCAAAACTTAACACCGATCTGGAACGAAAGTTTTCCTCTGTGAGTGTGATCACGATCTAATATATATATATGTTACAATTTGTCCTATGATAGATCGGGAAACCCCTCATCGATACTGCGTCTGTCGGTCAAGCATGACAGTTTTCTCCAAGGCTTCCGCGTGGGCTGGGTCGATATCGGAGTGGGTTCACTTCTGCAGATGTGTGAGAACAACCAACGTAAGTCGGTATGCTGTGTTTTTGGATATGCTTATTAAACATTTACAGGTGCTACTTTGCAACTGAGACCTGTGAAAGGCGTTGAAAATGCCGAGACGACTGGATATATCACAGTCCTGTTGATTGCCGTTGACACCTCCCAGTTAGGAGCGGCTGCCATTTCCCATGCCCGTCAAGACGTCGAACGTAGTGACATCTTGTCATTTGATGTGGCGCAGTTGACACCCATACGAGCTATTTCTACGACTAACAACGTTCCTAGCGAATTCTCGCTGCTCTTGCAGAACGTCATTTCAAAGCTCGACGTGTTTGTCCAAATAGTTGATAGAGCATCTAAGGTGTGTCTACTCCAATCGGTTGGCTTGTTATTCTGATTCAGTGGTGGTAGGTTCACCCGTATGCGAACTTCGCCTGGCAAGTGATGTCCTCGCTGTATCAGGTATTCGTGTTCCTTAAGTCTATGCACGTTGTCTTACACATTGCGTAGGCCGCCCGGAGTCAGATGGACAGGGATCAACAAGTTCTTGTGCTTCTAGAGAACATGGAGATTGTCTACTCGTTTGTTGATGGTATCCAATCCGTCCCGAACAAATTACGGCAGCTCGAAAATGTGATTTCTCAGATTCTCAAGCAGACAGTTGAGTGTGCCATATTCATTCGAGAATATACGGGACGTGGTTTCACAAGTAGGTACTGGGTACTTCTATCGTCTGTCCCAGAT
>QLPE01000190.1:467-26194 GCA_003314125.1 Hygrophorus russula | reverse complement strand
GTTTAAATAATACAAGACGTGAGGCGAACATGAGGAGAAGAGCGAGTAATGCTATTGGTCAGATAAGAAAGAGAAAGGTGATTGGGCAAAGAAGGGGTAAGAATAGGTGCACAGACACAGAACGGTAAACATGTGTTGATGGGAATGAGTAATTGCCCGAGGATTCGGGATATAGTTAAGATAGAGGATAAGATAAGATAAGGGGAAAGATAAAGGGAAAAAGTAGAAGAAAAGGAATAAAAAGGATGTGCCATGACAGGTCTTGCCATTGGGCACATCTATACCCATGGCCAAACTGCCAGCAAGATGACAAACCCTGATAAGGTAGACTCGGATGCGATGCTAGTTGCTTCCGAAGGTGCTGCTACCCCCAGCTCGGGTGCCTTTCAGGAAGATCTGGAATCTGTTGACCTCCAAGTCAGTGACAATCTTGAAGTCAAGGGACCCGAAGACCTTAGTGACGATCCTGAAGATGAGGGACCCGAAGACTTTAGTGATGATGACATGGTCTTAATCATGGAGGACATGTATGGCACTGGGTCTAATGGCTAGTAGTTAAATGTACTGTGATAAATTAACATATGCGCATGCACCCTCTCGTCATTTAACCCCAGTGACTTCATGGAGATGTGGAAGAACAGCATCAATGGCGACCACCACCCTCATCCAGAACACGATGCAAGCCCAATCCACTTCAATGGAACGTCGAGCGCTTCTTGGACCCAACGGAGTCTGTCCCTAGTCCATCTCCTCTTCATGATCCATTATCAACAATTCATTGATGCCATCTGTGCAGCCATCTTCATACCTGCACCCGCCAAACACCATGTCTCTTCGCCCGTTATATATCGTTTCTGAACTCGCCAGAACAAAGCCTGGGCTACGGTCTTTGACATTCCACGAAAGCGTGAAGGCAATCTGGTACGCGGTGGCACAAGACTCGAGACTGGATGATATCGTTTGGGCCGTCAGGTAATTTCGACTTACTCTTTTCAGGAATTTGCTGAGTTGGCGTAGCTGTACCATGCACACGTCGAAGGCCGACAGCACACAACACATTACCCTACAGGGGTACAAGAACTCGAGGGGGGTCTGCACGATGCATGCATATAAGGGCGGATGGAGTAACGTGTGGTGGTCGGCCGGGAAGAGTTGGAGAGGGCAGAGAGTAGAAGACTATTGCAATGTTATGGGGCACTATAGTAAGTCTTATTAAATTTCTTGCTCACTACTTTACTAACTTCTTTCTACTAGGTAATTAAGTACTACGTCATGTAACGAAATTGTACTCCACTGGAAGAAGCGGACATTATACTCCCCACCTTCAACACCCCACCCCCACCGCTACTGTGACTCTCACTACTCACAGTGAGCCCCGCAGAGGGCCCAGAATGGCCCGACGGACCCGAGGAGTGCAAGTGCGAGTGTGAGGGAGAGCGGGAGCCCACACCCGATTGCGCAGGACTCAGGTATGCCCCGTATACCTCTGCGTGCTCCGCAGACGGTACCGGGACGAAGCTCAAGTTAGTCAGACAACCGAGAAGATTGTGGTACATGTTGCATTGATATGCCTATAAATGGATTCATATCTCTCATCATGCATTCACAGCTACAATTTGGACAAGACGTGTTCTTGACATACAGACAAATGGACAGTCTATCAAATGCTCTGGCTCGGATGTTGATCACAAGGGGTGTCAGATGAGGGACATTGGTTGCGCTGTACATGGACAAATCGATTGAGATATTCTTATCGATTCTGGCTATTCACAAGGCTGGTGGGGATTATGTTCCACTTGATCCAGAACACCCTACCGAGCATGTCCAGACGCGTCATCCGTCTTGCACAGACATCAATGGTCTTGACACAAGGGAAATCGAGAATCAACTTAATTTTGCCCTTCTCGACTCTGGTGTTAATTCCGTGTTGGTCGATTTCATGAAACTTACCAAACCAGACATTGGTATGATCAGCCAGGATGACATCTGTTATGTCCTTTTCACAAGTGGGACTCCGAAAGGTATTCACTTCGTTCTTGTCAATAAGCAAACTGATTTACTGCCTACAAGGGGTCATCCTTACTCATGGGTCCTGTCAGGGAACATCTCGCTCTGTTCATCTTAGTCATATTAGCTTACCCCCGTCGGATCACCTCTCTAGATCAGTAGGTAGTTCACGCTGACACATATCCTGGCCCCCCTTAGTCACGCAGCTTCTCTTCGCCCATACACAGTTATCCTTGTATTGTATATATAGCCTACCGGCTGCACCTTACTCCTAGGGTCTCATGACCAGTAGCACGGACCACCTGTAGTAGTATAAAGGTCGCAAGGTGTGGGACCTATGTCCCTCACCTTTATATCATCGTTCTTCGGGTTCCTCTTCTGTCCCTCTTTAAGTTCGCACGACTTCGCTCCACTCGTAGTACCTTCGCTGTAGGCCGGGAGACTGGTTATAGTCTAGAGAAGTAGTGTAGTGTTGTGGTAGTTGTTGTAGTTGTAGCTGTAAGGGGCAGTCGCCCTTACAGGTCCATCATAGAAAGCGCGGTTGCTTCTCGGGAAGTTGTTGATCAGGTAGATGGTCGGGTACTGCGCTTTGCGGATTACACATTTGATGTGAGTGTATGGGTGAGTTTCTCTGCTATTCTCATCTGGCAAGCTTCTCCGCGAATTTCTCAGGACTGGAACGCTACCTGACATCTGGAGGCACCTTATGCATAGCCTGAAACAAACTGATAAATGACCTCAAATGTGGCTGATAGCCTTGATGCAACATTCGTGCAACTGATGCCCACCGGTGAGTACTGTCATATCTATGGTTGAGATGTTACCTATATCTCGTATACACCATACAGTTGCCGGGCTCATCAAGCCCGAGGAGATTCCATCGTTACAAATATTGGCAGTGGGAGGTGAACACTTGACACCAGGTGTTCAGAGCACTTGGGCCAACGCAGTCGTCAGTTTAGCAAGCGCTGAAAGGATACAGAAACAGGTTTCTGACGTGGGTCAGCAGCTTTCCTGCTGGTACTTCCTTGAGCTTTATATTACTCTCTTGTATATATTATTTATCAGCTTCCCGCCGTTCCTACCCGATGTATCTTTCCTATCCTCAATGCAAGTGACACTATCTGCTGCGTGATGCTGATCTTGTCATCCAAAACTGAACTTATTCAACTTGTCCCACTTCCCAAGATAACGCTTGTTCGAGCACAGGCGTTTACCAGAATCCTACAAATAGTCGTGTCGTTGTGACGGGAGCATTCCTATTCAGCATTTGATTCGACGGCCCGTGCTGTGGGAAGAGATTCGATCTCTGCCATCTGGATTTCCAGCGCCACATGCGGGCATTCATCAGGCGATGATCAGGCGACCAAGCGGGCGACAGTCTGGCAATGACCAGACGACGAGTGGGCGACGGTCGGGCAGTGACTTTAAACTAATTTAAAATTTAAAATTTAGAAATTGCTTTCAACTAACGTCTCAATTTTATATTTTACAAATCATTTCACCTTTTAGCAAAAGTAATACTTTGAGTGTACATTTTCAATGGTGTGATACAAATCATTTAAATTTTTCTCAAAGTGTTTGCGAAATTTTTATTTTTGCCAACACTTTTGTGTCAAGCAAAATTTGAAAATTTAGTATGACTTTAACACTGAATTAAAGCTCTTTCAGAATTATATGTGTGGATTTGCCTTTCACTATGAGGTAAAAATAATATTTAAAGAAAGGTTAAATGATTTTCTATATATAATATTTGGGTAAACCCTTTAGAAATTACTTTAAATCCAGGTTAAATCTTGACACAGCCGGTGTGTAACCTGAGCTTGGGCGGACGGTTGGCGTCAAGTAACCGAAGGAGGCAAACGCTACAAGATTAGACTACAGTAAATAAATATTTAAAACCGATTAAAAGAAGGTGCCGCCCAACCCGCAGCAGATGTGGCAGGATTCAAAGTTAATGCGAGAAAATCCAATATTACTTAGACGAGCCTACGACAGATTAATGCACAAACTAGGACGAGTAAAACGCATATGGTCATATCCAGGAGTAGCGGGGCCTTGGGCGTGTTTCGACGTGTCGACGAAACATGTGCACTACTGATATGAGATGTTGCCGTTGCGCTAACTGGGACATGAGGGCTCAACGCGGGGCTACTGGTCAGAGGCGTGCCGGGACTTAGCGTTGCGTTCATGCCAGGGTGTTTGTTGTGAGCAGATGGCTGCGGGTTAGGGGAAACAGAGAGGAGGTCTAGTGAAGGCATCACGTCGTCGGAAGGCGGCTGCGAAGTATTTTGGGTAGGTAACGGGGAAGTCGAATCAGCGTTACTTGAACCTGGATCAGGCAGGAGCTCTAGGTTCGACTCGTGGCAATGCGGGCAGACCCATTCCCGCGACCTGTCAGCCACGGTCAGTTAACATAATAGATGTAAAGACATTGTTGCTCACAATACTGCTAACCGTTTCCGTTCCGACGTTGGGTATTCAATAGATCCGACACCAACAGCAGCTTGACCTTTCAAAGGGAAGAAACCTTGGAGGCCAAGGATAGCTTTACATGAAAGTCGAGTCAGAGTTACTGTTTGTTGTGACGGTGGCGATCTCTTACCCGTTCGCACACCCCATGCAGGTTGCCACATTTCCTCGTGGTCTGTTAGGGTGCTAAGCATATTACATGCGTTTTACATGCGAACTACGCACAACTAGTGAAACTGATGCAGATCTGTGATATAAACAGAGCACATTATTATTCGAAGGTCACATATGAAATGTATCGTCCTCACCTTGGTGTTCAGTTCAAATCGACCATTCGGAGTAAGCATCATGATTGAAGGCGGACGAAACGGATACTCTGCCGGTAACAGAATCCGAAAATGATATAATCCGCCTTCGAATTCGGTTCCAGAGGTTCCACGCAGTGTACAATGCCACTCCTGTGTTCTCATGAGCTATGAAATGATATAAACTGCTGGGTCTTACGAAGATATCGTCCTGAGACAGACAGAATAAATGGGTGATATTTTCGCAAGCACTTTGAGGCGTACATTACATACCTCTAGCGGGGCGGCAGAGTAGTCTGTGCATGGATCGTTGGCTAGCTCTCGAGCTTCCTGCATAATTCGCTTAACGGCTGCAAAACAATGTATGATAAGCTGAACTGAAAAGTAATGCGATTGAATTAAGAACTAGCCCGAATTGTTCTTGTTAAGAGACGTAGCAGACATTGGTGTACTCTACTGGCTGGTCGGATAATTGGATTGCAGCGCTAGAATCACGTGGCAGTTTCTCTGAATGCATATTGCGAAACTCAAAGTTCGACCAAAAAAAAGTTTGACTTGCTTTCTACTTGCTCAAGACGGTTACTAATATATCTTCTAGATCCAACCGTCAATTTGTGTGCACCTCAGTTAGCCACCATGCTTGGCTGTTGGGCCGCAACAAATGATCTCGCTTCTTCAGGGCCTTGCTCAGAGGCAGCTTTGACATTATTTGAATGTATGAGGACGACGGTGAGCATTGCTCGATGTTAAAATTCTTGCGCTGATCATCACCTCCGGGGTTTAAAGCCCATAAAGGGAAAACAGCAGAAGCCTAGTATTAACTATCATCTTGCACGATTAGGGAAAATTATCAAATAATCATTCTTTTATTTCCAAGATACACGATCTCATAATCGAAGTTATATGCAGCATGAGCTCGCATCACTTGATGCAGAAAAACTGGGACTGATCAAGGCAACGACATAATAAATGCCCTTCGCAGTATCCGCGTTGTCCGAACTCCTCATTCATACCAGCCAGCGCTCTGATTGATTGTCTACTACATGAGGTGAGACGATCAATTCTGCAGAATGCGTGTGTTTAAACTGTTGCCCAACAGTTTACCGCGTTCTGATTGTGTGCTGCTTGTGTTGGCTCAATAATGTCTGGTTCTTGATTAACATATGGGTCGTGAATTTCGGGAAAAATGCCCCTGGCATGCCGTTACCGCCTTGCTATGAGTTGTTTTTAATTCTATCCACAGGGTATCAGGGAGGATGAGACACGTGAGTTTTTTGCTTTTCTCGACGCGACCAAGTACTATTTCGGCAACAGACAGGGCATGTCAGTTTGGTTACAGCTTAAGCACAGCCGGGGTAGTCTGAAATGACAGGTGAGCGTTAAATATGTGTGCGAGGCTGCGCCTCGCGTACGTAATTGCCAGCCATACCTTAAGAGCAGGGGATGCATACTGTGTCACTTTTCTACACTTGTACATTCCAACTTCGATGGAAAACGTCGCTATATTTTGGGACTATGGTCAGTGCAGTTCGCATTTGGTTTAGTATGCATCTGAACACGAGTCCTGAGCCCAGAGAACTGCCGCCCAGCGTCAAATATCTCAGGCTACAGTGTCACAAGTAACATTCGCCGGGCAGCCCACAACTTCGGAAGTGTGAAATTATTCAAAGCCTATCTGACACTCTCGGAGTCTTCATCAGTCAAGTTCTCGAATCTCCGTTCCGAACTTCAGTCTTCAGGAGTTTCCTTGACGGATTGTCCACACAATGGCCAGAAGGATGTCGCAGACAAGATGATTATAGGTGTGTTGGTGAGTTTTGTAGATTACACCGATTATACCAACCGCCTTTTGTTGCAGTGGACATGCTATCGTATGCCATCGATAATCCCGGACCGTCTACCATCATTTTGATATCTGGAGACCGTGATTTTGCATACGCAGTATCCGTACTGCGTCTACGACGGTACCGTGTGGTCGTTATGGCGCCCACAGTGCCGAGCGTGCACATCAGCCTCAAGTCACAAGCGTCCGTGTTCCTTGACTGGAACACCGATGTCATGGGAAAGACTATCGAAGACACGTCTACATCCGATGGACGGGCTAGTTGTATGACCTCACCTACTCTCAGCCCCAAATCCAATGCAGAGCGTCGTTCTTCTCATGCAGTCTCCACTCCACCATCTCACACCGTGTCTGAGCAAGATTGTCCAATTATTCGCTGCGAACTATCGTCAAGGGATAGGTGTGACGCCTTACACTACAAAACCCTCAAAACATGGCTACTAGATCCAAGGGAACCGGCCAAGTTTCATGAAGATAATCCCCTGTGGCGGAACCCTTGGCCGCAGATGAGCGGCCCTCTAGTTGACTGTAGCTCCGCTACACAACGCCCTGCGAGTATCAGGCCAGAGTACACCGCGGCTGCAAAGAGGACTCAACCCAGCTCACAGATCAGTGACTTCTTGGTCTGTAGCACCAGTCGCACGCCTCGGACAGAGTGGCTTTCGATCCAAGAGTGTGTCGTCGAAACCCAACGGATCTGCTCACTTCCCGTCGTCGTAGAAAAGGCCAAACCTCTTTCCATTGGCGTGCCGACTAGATCACTTACGACACGGGGATTTGTTGAGGCCTCTAATTGGTGGGGGACATCACGAAATACGAATGCCGAAGATATACCATCATCCTGTTGGTCCCACGCCGATGGTCAACCACATCAATCTGTGACGTTGCTGTCCAATACCATCCCAATGGCTAACGTACCGTCAACCCGTAAAACATTTTCTTTTGTTGACTCAACTTCTTTATACCCCGCCAGAGTAGATATAGCTGATATTGGCTATGAACAACCCAGGATCACAACCGTGAATTCATCCGGCGGTCCCCGTACTAGACCTCCAAAGCTAGCCGTACAGGATACAGATTGGATTGGTCACGACCCTGCAGGCAACAGAGTCGTACCATCTGGATTTCGTATCTTGTTGGAGATGTTACAGTACCAACATATGCAAGGAATTGCCCGTGTACCCTGCTCATCCTTCGCCAAGACCTTGAAGAAACGAGATGAAATGGTTTACGAGAAGGCGGGGGTCACAAAGTTTCGCCAATATGTGGTTCAGGCCGAGAAAGCGGGTATAGTGCAACTCGGGATGGATAAAAAAGGAGGCTGGATCTCTTTGCATCCACGCTGGCACAGAACCCCGCATGGAGGTTGACACACACAAAAGGAGTTCCGCCAGGAGTCTCTGTAGATCTAGGTTATGTACACCTCGAGGCTTTCGTTTATTAAGTACATCCCTACTAGCACTGTCACCGTGTGTGATGCATGTAAGTGTCAAGAAGTTGACAGGCAGCCTTGAGGCACTGTAAAAAGAACCGCCATTAGGCATTGAATCTAATATTGAAGCCCTTCTCTTATTCTGACTCGATGACGTGGCCAGAGCCTGTTGCTGTTTTCTGGGACTTCGGTCAGTTGTTTCGGTCAGGACAAACATTTCGGTTGACGCGTTGTCTTGTCAGAGAGTTGCACTCCAACACCAACCGCATCAGGGTATGATGTAGTGAACAATATTCGCAATATGGCCCATAAGTTCGGGACTGTGACGCTGCTCAAGGCATATCTCAAGCTCTCAGAGCAATCAGCGAGTATCCGTTCAGAACTCCAGTCATCTGGGGTGTCATTGATTGACTATCCCGGCGATGGCCCAGCGGACAAAATGATGCTAGGTGTGTCAATCAAACATTCATCACGTCAGGCATGCGAGCTAAGTGAAAAGAATTAGTGGACATGCTTGCCTATGCCATTGACAATCCTCCATCAGCCACGATCCTCTTGATCTCGGCAGATCGTGGCTTTGCATACGCGGTATCTATACTACGACTCCGACGGTACCGCGTAGTACTTGTTGTGCCATCGGTAGTGGGTGTGCACATTAGTCTCAGATCGCAGGCATCCCTCGTTCTTGATTGTAATCAAGACGGCCCCAGAAGCTCTATGCTCAGGAATGCTTCGTTTTCAGGGTCTCAGACTGGCTTGGAAAATTTAGAAGCTTCCAGGTTAGGTTCCCCCGGAGATAAACTAGACAATCATTCCGAGAGCCCCATTACAACCCATACTCAATCATTCCCGGCTACAAATTGTCGAACCGTATTCGCACATTGTGACGGCCGCAACTCGAATGGTAATCATGCGAAAGCGAGGAAATCATCAGTGACTTCTCCAGAGCCAGCCACAGCCGGAACATCCAAATGTAATATTCCAACACACGGAAGAGCTCTATCTGGCTCTTCTATCAATGATAAAGTTATTTCCACTACCCTCAATGACACCAACAATGCAGGACAACCAATCAAGCTATTGAATCGCCCCGGGCCCTGGAGAGTTTACGAGGATCTTGCTGGGGACCATCAAACACGGACAGAATTTGCTTCAGCATCCCCAGTCATCGGTCAAGATTGGAAACAAAAATCGACCAATAAAAACGCGTTACGTTTTGAAACGTCCTCCTCGCATGAGACGGGTACCAGGTCATGGCTTTCCCAGTCTCCGCTTTCTAATGACAAGAACGACCTAAAACGGATTGCTTCAAATTCGGCCCCCAACCCGAGTCATTTTCCTCAAGTCATTTCGGTAGGGTCCACGAACACCACCGAATTTTGTCCTATAGATATGCTATCGCAGTCAGGTACTCAAATCAACCTCACGCCCACGACAAGTGACCCCGCGGCTTCGCTCATAACTCCCCCTGCGAAAACGAAACGAGATGTCGAGAGGGAAGTTGAAGGCCCGTCACTTCCGATAACAGAAATTTTAATTGATTCGGGAGACTGTTTAGCCACACTTTCGTCAGTCGATTCTAACCGAACACACAACAAAGACACGAGAACAGCAGCTCTCGCCAGCACTCCAGACCCTACTTTTGCGCCAGGAGAGTCTGTGCGTTCGTCAAACGATCATCCCCAGATTCTAGTTCTTTCCATGTTTCAGCCACTGGTCGATGTATTGGAGAACCTGCGTTTAACTGGCAGTATCATGCCATTGCGATCGGTGGTGGGCGCTCAACTCTTGACGCGAAATAAATTTGTCTATCAAGAAGCCGGCGTCGTCGGCTTCGGCCAATATATCTCATCGGCTGAGAAAGCTGGTGTAGTCACCATCGGAGGGACTGGTGGGAAGGCATGGATATCTTTGCATCCGGCTTTGAGGTCAAACACACCTACGATGTAGTTCATGAACCCTGGAGGAAAATCGCATTTTATTGTATTGTTCTAGCATGTATTCCAATATATAATTCCGAGTCCGAGTCATTTTGTGTAATAACGAGGAAATCTGCCAGTACATGGTGGATTAACAGAGTCACTGGTCACGCGTGACAGGAGTACGACCACTGCGCCTGTCTTGACCAAGCTCAACACTCAATCAGATCCCTGCGTACTCCAACAACCCTTCAAACTCGTATTTTTTTCATGATGAGGTCTAAATTCAAGGATGAGCATCCCTTTGGTCAGTGCACATACCGCAATTGGGAGAATATGACTCACCTTATGCCCATCTCAGAGAAACGCAAGGCAGAGGCAGAACGTATCCGGCAGAAGTATCCCGACCGCATTCCTGTGAGAGTTCTTGTTCCTCTTTATCCATTTGTCTCCCTGAAGTGCCTTCAATCCGTCAGGTAATTTGCGAAAAGGCGGACCGAACAGATATTCCTACTATTGACAAGAAGAAATATCTGGTCCCATCGGTGCGTTATTAATGTTGCATCTGTTCTGGTATAAGACTATACGTATATTTTCCTTCACGATTTAGGATTTAACTGTGGGCCAGTTCGTTTATGTCATTCGCAAACGGATCAAGCTCGCACCTGAGAAGGCTATCTTCATTTTCGTTGACGAAGTTCTGCCACCGACAGCAGCATTGATGAGTGCTATTTATGAAGAACACAAGTACGTTATGTTCTACCTTGCTTCCGATGTCAAACTGATAACTGTGATTGATTGACATTCAGGGATGAGGACAACTTCTTGTATGTTAGTTATTCGGGCGAGAACACATTTGGTCGGGAAGATTGTGTCACATCATCAGTGGACGCATGACTGTTTGTAGCTATCGTTTTGCCGACAAGTCTGGGCGACTAGCGTTTGACCGATATAGAGACACCTGCGTTCTGCCAGACAGGCCACGATCTGCATGTCTTCCTTTCGACATCCATACCCGTCTTTTTCTTTTTCTATGTCTCGCCTTACTTGTGTACTCTAATCGTGTCTTCGTGTCTGAAATGGAATATGTAAACGGACATTTAGTTTTCAAGGATCGCAAGTTGACTCGTCAGGTTCACAAGTCGAAATATTATTATTGAAAATCACTGCGTTTTATAAGTATCTAGAGATAGCACCGTGAGATTAAAATACAATTGTTCACTGTCACGTAGCTACATGTTCACGCAGATAGTGTACACAGCAAACATGTCTGGACTCGGAAGCTCAGGCTGTGCAGGTGGACCGCCACCTCTATGCTGATGGGCTGGGGTAGGAACATGGGCACCAGCTGTTGCGATTCGGCAGGGAGCTGCTAGAGATGTATTATCTCAGCTCGACGGTACGTGTCAAGAGCTATATATTAAATAGTTACCTAGAGATGCATTATCTACTTTTCTATTAGTAACGTACAGTACTCGTAATGATAATGTGTTCTCACCTCAGCTCGACGGTACGTGTCAAGAGCTGAGGTGAGCGGGTCCAAGATAGGGACGTATTATGTAAGCTCATCTTGTAGTCTGGAATGACTGCGGTGCGTCAATTCACAACACGCCTACTCACTCCGATGGTGAGATTAGTTCCAGTCGAGTCCCATCCCCTTCGCGAACCTTTCGTGCTTCTCCCTGGGCAGTGGTTTCATTAGAATATCGGCAACCTGTTCTTGGGTGGAGATACTGTACTAAATTGATCAATTCACCAGGGGGGAGGGGATGACACATGACAATAGAAAAATTTGCTACAACATTTTCGAGAGCCAGAAAGCCCATGATCAACATGGTCAATAAACTCAAAATACCTATTTCGGACCATCTCCCTGATGCCTTGACTGATGACATAGAATTGATACTCTCCTTGGCACCACCCTCTTCTCCTGTAGTCCAGGACCTCATCGATTGTATCCAATCCACCTCAACAGCCAGATCCTTGGCCTGTCAACTCATAGGTTCAGAAACAATGTGTTTTCTTCCTCTCTGGGTTATCACTTACTGGACAGAGCTCAATAACATCCTGAGGAGCAAACAATGTTGGTTGCATGCAGACAAATCTCTACAGAAACTGGCTTGAGGAGGGGGGGATCACACCAAGAGGTTGGTGGAGAGTGTGTATCAAATGCTACTGAAGATGCCATGGTTGGGATCAGTCCATGGCTTCAAGGATGAGACAGATATCATTGACTTACATCAATATATGACTACAGCCTGGCTAGGCACATGTCATGAGAACCAAATGCTTGAATTGCTGGACAAAGACATTAGGAACAGTACCAGGAGAACGGACATCATCATTACTGAATCGGACTTCCTTCGTGGCCTTATGAAGGCATTTTCACACCACAGACAGGGGCCAAAGAGTTCCTTTTATCAACATGGATGCTCCTTAGCTTCTGGTATCAGTACCTGTCTCGCAACAATTGTGAACTGTGAGGAGACTCACTGGGTCACAATTGTGGTAGATTTCCTCTCCCACATTATTTGGCATAGTGACTCACTTGGCTGGGACATTGAGCTGGAGCTGAAATGTGCTCTCGAGTGGTGGACTTGGGAGCATATATCAATCATGTTTACTCATGCCAATCTACCAATCATGCACCAGCAAGACTTCTTCTCATGTGGACTTCTTCTATGGAATGCCCTTTCACACTATTTCTTGCCAGAACAATACCCACTGATTGACCTAGCCAACATGGTGGCAGAGAGGCTCAAAGTCTTCTTGTGTGTCTGCAAAAGGCATCTGGATGAGGTGAGCCCATTCTTGATAGGCATAAGAATGTCTCACTCACATGACTGTAGGGTGACACCATTGCTGACAGCACGTTCCGGTACTCCCTATGTCTCTTAGCATTACTGAGTTCAGACAAAGAGCCTGGGGACTTTAGCACAGAGTCATCCTTGTCTCAAGACTCCTCCTCCAATGACAGTGATTCAGACACCCCCAAGACTCTACTATCTGCAACAAAGATACACATCAGTAACCAGGGAAAGATAAAAGTAGACTCCTCTGTGTGCCAGGCACTTCAGTCACCAGGAGGTCCATTGCTGGCTTTTTTCAAACCATGTTCACATGAAGAGTACAATGCAAACCTGGCTCGAGACTGTGAGAAGTTTGCCAGTGACAATGCCAAAGATATGTGACTGGCAGTGTCAGGGAAACCCCGCTGCGAAGTCTTTTCCAGTACTGCGAAACCCTTCGCAGTGCCTCAGGGCACTTCGCAGTACCTTCGCACCCACCTACGCCCCTTTACAACACTACCCATTGTCCATAGCATATTACCTCACTCCCTATTGTCCTCTTAAGCGCATTGTAACGGACTAGTATATAGACCCAACCTGGTGAGGAGGGAGATCCCTTAGGTTTTTCTCTTTGGATCTCCCTCACCAGCTCTGCGAATTACCATTGCGTCTAGGTAAGACACTTCGCAGCGCTGTTTAAGGTCGCCCTTACAGCAGAAAAACCTCATCTTCGAGTACCAGGTGTAGACGAGGTGCAATTCCACGCTTCATAGCATTTCGCAGCGGTTCGAACACCGCCTCGCCCACCTCCTCCTCTGAAAACAGCTTCGCAGACTCTCCTTCATCACCCCAGACTATATCAGCAATGGATCAGGAGAGGATCGCCACACTAGAGTCCGTGGTGACGAAACAGAGCGAACAAATACAGGCAACCAACACAGCTCTCCAACAAATTCTGGCGAAATTAAACAACCTCGAATTCCCAACCCCAGCACCTTCCCTCTTAACCCCTCGCCCCCCCACACCAGCGAAACAGGAACAAACACGTTCGCGTTTGAAGCCAAGTACCCCAGACGACTTCGATGGTGATCGCGCGAAAGGCAGGGCTTTCCTAAACTCGTGCAACCTGTACATGGCCATCTGCGATTTGGACTTCCCAGATGACCAAACCAAGATCCACTGGATACTCTCCTACATGAAAACAGGATGAGCAGCCATCTTCGCAGATCGCACCTTGCGACACGAAATAAAAACAGGAAACGACCGTTTCGCCACATTCGCGATGTTTCGTGACATATTCATCAACGACTTCTGCCCCGAAAACGAGTCCACAAACGCCCTGATGCGGCTCGAGTCGGACAAGTACTTCCAAGGGCGAAGGAATGTTGAGGAATACATAAATGAGTTTGAAACACTCATCGACATCGCCGGATACACAGACGAGCTGGCCATTGTCATAAAGTTCCGTCGAGGGTTAAACGCATCTATCCAAGACAAAATCGCAGAAGCAGGAAGAGACAGACCTGCAGATAACAACCCAGACGACTGGTATGAGGCAGTGAGACGACTGGACCACAATCGCCTTGCCAACGAGGCCTTCCACTCCGCCTCATCTCGGCGAACAACAAACCACCCTGTGGCACCCCCTCTGCGAAACTTCCTTTTGTGAGCTTTCGCAACCAACCCTGCCCCACCAAAACCCTCGCAATCATTGGCACAAGGAATACCGATGGACATCGACTCCTCCCGCGCGAAACCAACCCCACAGAACTGCTACCGCTGTGGGAAGCCAGGACACATTGCAAAGGAATGCCCCCTTCGCTATGACATTTGCCACATGACCACGGAGGAAAGAGATGACCTTCTGGAAAACCTATTGGCATCAAAGGACGTGGCATTGGAAGACAGCGAAAGCTCTCCGCAGACAGTGGTTGAGGATTTTTAACCCAACGGCAGGTGAATAGCATGCCCCTGCTGTCTTCGCACAACAGATTCGCACCCTTACATGTACATAACATACCCGAAAATGAATGCGAATCACTTCCTGCGAAAGACGTGCAAAGTCCTCCCACTCCAGCCAACCCTCCTCCAAAAAGCCCAAAACTTCGCAGGCCCACCTCCGAAAAATGCCTGCCACACAAGTTCATCATCGCAACCACCCCCAGCGAACACTCGCTGACAGTAGACATCGAAATTGAATCAGCAGACAACGGAATCCGAGTGCGAACTACCTCTCTGGTAGACTCTGGAGCCACAGGAATGTTCATTGACTCGGAATATGCTCACACAAACAACATCACTACGAGACAACTGACCTGCCCCATTCCGGTGTTTAATGTCGACGGCACTGCAAACAAAGCTGGTATGATCCGCGAAATCGCGGATGTCATCCTTCACTTCGATGGACATGCAGAGCGAGCAACCTTCGCAGTCACCCAACTGGGAAAACAGTCGACGATCCTTGGATACACATGGCTTCGCCAACATAACCCGGACATCGACTGGTCACGCAAAGAAGTTTGCATGACCCGCTGCCCCCCACAATGCAACACCTGCCAGTCGAAACTACGAGACGAGCGAAAGCTAGAACGCATCGCGACAGCCCAACTTCATGCATGCCGACTAGGAGAAATGCCCGCTCTAATCGAGGATGTAGACGACGACGAAGAGACCCCTCCCGGTACGCGAAACTCCCTCCAATTTGAACCCAATCCTTTCGGACTCCACCCGGATGTCAATCACGACCCGGATGTAGAGATCGAAGAAGGGGACTGCATCTTCGCAGCCACTATCTACCCCCAAGATATAAAACTTTTCGTCAGAGCCACTTCCACTGTCTCAACTCAGTTAGCAGAAGCACACACGAAGAACTCAGACGCAAAATCCTTTCACGATACAGTCCCGAGCCACCTCCACGACTTCAAAGACATCTTTAACAAAGGTTCATTCGACAGCCTGCCAGAGCGAAGAAAATGGGACCACGCGATCGAGCTGGATCGAGACCCAGAGCCCGGCTTCAGAAAGGTCTACCCCATGTCCTTGGAAGAGCAAGCCGAGATGGATGCCTTCCTCGAAGAAGCTCTCGCCACAGGTCGCATCCGCCCTTCCAAGTCCCCCATTGGCGCACCAGTCTTCTTCGTCAAGAAAAAGGATGGCAAGCTTCACTTCGTACAAGACTACCGAGCACTGAATGCTATCACACGAAAAAACCGCTACCCCCTCCCTATTATTGATGACCTCATCCATCGACTCAAAGGCACGAAGTACTTCACCAAACTCGATATACGCTGGGGATACAACAACGTCTGGATTCACGAAGGTGACGAATGGAAGGCAGCGTTTCGCATGAACTGCGGCCTCTTTGAACCTCTTGTGATGTATTTCGGACTAACCAACAGCCCTGCAACCTTCCAGACAATGATGAATGAGATCTTCCAGGATCTCATCACCCAAGGTGTGGTCTCTATCTACCTAGACGACATCCTCATCTACACTGACACCTTGGAGGAGCACCGACGCATCACACGAACTGTCTTGGAACGAATGCACGAACACAAACTCTACCTACGCCCGGAAAAGTGCGAATTCGAACAAACCCGCATCGAGTACCTCGGAGTTATCATCTTGCAAGACAAAGTGGAGATGGACCCAGTCAAAATCGCTGGAGTCGCGGAATGGCCCGCCCCAAGCAACAAGAAAGAGGTGCAGTCCTTCCTAGGCTTCACTAACTTCTACTGTCGTTTCATTGCAGACTTTTCGCACCATGCTCGCCCACTATTCGACCTCACCAAGAAGGATTCACAGTTCTCCTGGACCACCCAAGAAGAAGACGCCTTCACGAAACTCAAAGGAATCGTCACCTCAGCACCAGTCCTCATCCTCCCGGACCACGACCAACCCTATCGACTAGAGGCAGATAGCTCAGGGGTTGCGACAGGTGCAATACTTTCACAGCTCTCACCTGAAGATAACAAATACCACCCAGTCGCCTTCCTCTCGAAATCCCTCTCCCCAGTCGAGCGAAACTACGAAATACATGACCTGGAAATGCTGGCGATCATCCGTGCACTGGAAGAATGGCGACACTACCTCAAGGGAGCCCGCCACCCCATTGAGATACTGACAGACCACAAGAACCTCGAATACTTTTGCACTGCACAAAAACTCAATCGCAGGCAAGCTAGGTGGTCACTGTACCTCTCCCGTTTCAACTTCACCCTCCAGCACAGACCTGGACGCTCCATGGGCAAGCCAGACGCCCTATCCCGTAGAGCAGACCATGGCTCTGATCGCAAAGACAACCAAAATCAGACCCTCCTAGCCCCAGAACTCTTTCGCATTCACGCCCTTTCAGGCCTAAATGTCGAAGGGGAGAAAAAGGACATCCTCATGGACATCCGCCGGACCCTGCAAAACAGCGAATTGGAGCAACCTGTGGCCAAAGCGGCTTGCGAATTAGCAAAGGGTCGCAAACGTGGGACAATCCACAGCACGGAATGGTCAATGCTAAACGACCTCCTCACCTTTTGCGGTAAGATTTATGTCCCTAATGACAGAGACCTTTGCCACAGAATTGTCGAACAGCACCACGATTCGCGAGTCGCCGGGCATCCAGGATGCTTCAAAACGCTCGAGCTCATTTCACGCAACTACTGGTGGCCCCAGATGTCCTGCTACATTGGTATCTATGTCAAAACATGCGATTTGTGCAACTGCACAAAAATACAACATCGCAAACCCACAGGCGAACTACACCCTACAGAGATACCAAAGGAAAGGTGGGACAGAATCAGCGTAGACTTCATTGTAGAGCTCCCGGATTCACATGGCTACGACGCAATCATGAATGTAGTTGACTTCGCAAGCAAACGAGCACACTTCGCACCCACCCACACCACCATCACTGCAGAAGGAGCGGCGCGAATCTACTTCAAGGAAATCTGGAAGCACCATGGCCTACCGCGAAGCGTCACTTCCGATCGAGGCCCACAGTTCATCGCAGAATTCACCCGTGAACTGTATAGGCTTCTCGGAATCAAGCTCGCGACATCAACTGCCTACCACCCACAGACAGATGGGCAAACCGAGCGCGTCAACCAAGAACTAGAGCAATACATTCGACTCTTCACCAACGAAAGACAGAATGACTGGGACGAACTCTTACCAATGGCCGAATTTGCATACAACAACCACATCCACTCCTCCACGCAACAGACTCCCTTCATGCTAGACACAGGATGCGACCTGCGAATGGGCTTCGAACCAAGCCAACCACCTTCGCACCTAGAATCCGTAAACGACTTCAAGGATCACATGTCAAAGGGCCTAGAAGAAGCAAGGGCAGCGCTCGCAAAGGCACAGCAGGAGTACAAGCTGTACTACGACCGCCGCAGAGAGCCCGCCCCCAACTTTGCACCAGGAGACAAGGTCTGGTTGGATTCTAGTGACATTCGCACAACTCGCCCCTCTATGAAACTCAGCCATCGACACCTGGGACCTTTTGAAATCGAGGTGAAAGTAGGACACGGCGCTTACAAGCTCAAACTACCGTTTCCACTCCGACGCCTACACCCAGTATTCCCCATAGTCAAGCTCTCCCTAGCCCCACCGGACCCTATCTCGAGTCAACGCACCTCACCTCCCCCCCCTCCAGAGCTCGTCGATGGCGAAGAGGAATTCGTGGTTGAAGGAATCCTGGACAGCTGTATCTTCAACCGGAAACTCCAGTACCTCATCAAATGGAAAGGCTACGGAATTGAACACAACAGCTGGGAACCCCACTCGCAAGTATTCGCACCCGAAGCAGTCGCAGAATTCTACAGGTTACACCCAGGTGCCCCTCGCTACATCCGCTCCTTGACTTTCAAAAAAATCCCCTTCTCTCGTGCAGATATCTCTCCCTGGTGGCGCTCTTCCCGCATTGAGTCGCCGCGTACCTTAAGAGGGGGGTAAATGTCAGGGAAACCCCGCTGCGAAGTCTTTTCCAGTACTGCGAAACACTTCGCAGTGCCTCAGGGCACTTCACAGTACCTTTGCACCCGCCTACGCCCCTTTACGACACTACCCATTGTCCATAGCATATTACCTCACTCCCTATTGTCCTCTTAAGCGCATTGTAACGGACTAGTATATAGACCCAACCTGGTGAGGAGATCCCTTAGGTTTTTCTCTTTGGATCTCCCTCACCAGCTCTGCGAATTACCTTCGCGTCTAGGTAAGACACTTCGCAGCACTGTTTAAGGTCGCCCTTACAGGCAGCAGATATACAAGAACAGAGATTGATACAGAAGTGAGCAAAAGCCAAGGACCATCAATGTCAGCTTTGGGAGAGGAAATGGCAGCAGGAAATTATAACTAGCATTCAATGGCCTAGTGGTACCAAGCACAAATTTAGTGCTGTTGAATTGACAGACTCTGGACTCACCAAACAGCAGGAAGTGTCCATAGCAGAAGGCACTCGACCAGCTCACTTGCTCAAGAGGTAGTGGAAAGACAAAATTTGTAAACCTTTTGGTTGGAAAAAGAAAAACAAGGCATGCCAAGCCACATACCATAATTGTCTTGGGTTTTGATAGAACAGGCAAACAAGGTGGTGGGTTGGCAGATGAGTCTGAGCATGATTGTCCAAATCACCAAGTCCAGGAATCCACAGATCTTCGAGGGGCTGACATGGGAGACAGTGAAAGGCTGGATTGATCATACTAGCAAAAAGCCGAGATGGTCAGATGCTACATTGCAGAGAATTGAATCTGGGAACACTACTGGTCATACCCATGGAGGAACACACAGAGTATTTGTAAGTGGAAACACTAGCTCAGACAAAAGGACTTACTGACTTACTGACACACTGACAAGACCGATAATGATCTAAGGATGCTCTGAGTGCTGGAAAAACACCAACACTAAACAACCAAAGACTGGGTGTGAGTGGTGTGCAAAGGTCTGTCCAATGAGCCTAAGAGAGATGAGGAATGATAGCTAAAACGAGAGGGGAACTAGAGGGAGGACAAGAGAATGAGAGGACAAGTGTGAATACGAGGGGATGAGTGCGAATACAAGAGGACAAGGACAAAGATGAAAGGATGAGTGCAAATACGAGAGGACGAGTGAGAGAACAAGTGTGAAGATGAGGATATGAGTGTGAAGAAACTTCGTGAGTAGAACTAAGGCTGTCATGGCACGTCTTCTTTATTCCTTTTTTTTCCTTTTTCCCTTTATCTTTCCTCTTATCTTATCTTATCATTCATCTTATCTATATCCCGAGCCTTCAGGCTATTATTCATTCCCATCAACACATGTTTACCACTCTGCACCTGTGCACCTATTCTTATCCTTTCTTCATCCAATTACCTTTCTCCTTCTTATCAGCCCAATAGCATTACTCGCTCATCTCCTCATGTTTGCCTCACGCCCTGTAGTATTTAAGCCCTGAATATACACCTGTAGAGATCAGCTTGATCTCTCAGGATTACCGTGGAACATCTGTGAATACCCCTAAGCCTTCCAGCTCAACCATTCTCCTCTTCACCCTCTTAGCTATCTCGACCTTCGTCTTCTTAGAGGTGTTCGCTACGCGTCGCCTTGACAAAGGCAAGACCAACAATAAAGTCTTCATACTTGATATAGCTAGCATGAGTGAGGACTAGAGGTGACTTAGATCTGAACTGGAGGGGGAAAAGTAGCTTGTATTCGTCTAGAAAGTACAGCCTATTTATATAAATGAGAACAAAAGAGGGCAATGTGGTAGCATAAAGGAAGTGGCATGTGGAAGGTGTGTGAATGGATATCGTTCTAGTAATAATGAAAGGTAGAGACACAAAGAAAGAGAATGGACTTGTACACAACAATGGGAGAGAAGTGTGGCTAGACAGAGCTGTGTGAAGTGGCATGTGAAGTGTGAATGTTGCGAAGAGTTCGATTTTGTAGTACTTGACTCTTTCGCAAGGGACCTGTGCTGTCTGAAGGTGGTAGAGTGAGTGATTTGGAGCCTGAACTGGTATGATGTATATCACCGAAGACCCCACTGTGGCTACAAAGATCAAGGAAAGGCTTGAAAAACTGCCTCAGAAAGGCATCCTGCTGATGGTCATCAGTGTCCGCAGTGTGATGATTGCTACAATTATCTGTGAACAGCCCAAAATCATGTTGTGCAAATTCAATGACAGTTCAACATTTCATGACTCCAACAACTTCATCCGAGGGTGGTTATGCAGTGCACTATCCTGGACACGTTGAAAAGGTATACATGCTGCACAAAAGTTACCTGACAACTGGGAGGACCAATGTGAAAAATTGGTGATATGAAAAGCATACCTTATGAAAGAACATAATATCCCTGCGCCACTCTATGCTAACTCTGATCAAACACAATGGTTGTATGCACCAGGTGACAAACTGAACTATGCTGAGATGGGGTCTAAACAGGTGTCAGTGGTTGGTGGGGATGAAAAGCAAGCATTCACTGTGATGGTAACTGTAACAAGTGATAGCAGACTTCTGCTGTTCCAAGCTATCTATCATGGCAAAACCGAACAGTCTTGCCCAGACCCAAAGTCACCAAATTATGGTGATGCAATAGCTGCTAGTTTCCACTTTGAATATTCAGGAACAAAAATGTATTGGGCAAATCAACTTACCATGCAGTTGTTCATTGATCACATTCTCACTCCCTATTTTGACAATACTAAAGTGAAACTCAGCTGTCTACCCCAACAATGATCCCTTTGGACAATTGATGTATGGTCAGTTCATCGATCCAATGAGTCTCTTGGCTGGATGCAAAAGAATCATCCCTTTATCCTTGTAGATTTTGTCCCTGGTGGCTGTACAGGCATGGTGCAGCCCTGTGATATTGGTATTCAAAGGCCATTTAAACATATAACCAATCAGTGCTTTGTCAAAGATGTCGTTAATGCAACACTTAACAAAATTGACAATGGAAAAGAGGCTGTTAAGAACCGGAAACCCGGAGCTTATCGGAGGCTATTGCAAGAGGGTCCAGATTAGTGCGAGGCTGGCAGAGGGAACCGGAGGTCAGAGATATGGATCGGATGTAGTCTTGCAAAGGGAGGAACTTGGCTTCAACTTACAGTGTTGCGCCATGCCCTAACTCGGAGTTGTTCCTATTTCGGAGCGAAAGGATTAGTACTACGGAAGAGGTTCTAGATATACTATAAGAAAGGTTGTAGTCTTAAGAGTACGGAGGGTTTTGGAACTATAATCGATATTCGAACTGAAGTACATACAGTAACTAGTACAGCTTTTATACTAAGAAGCTTTATTGTTATCGATATCCGGAGATGTGGAGCTATGGTAACGAATAACAATAAGCTATTGTTAAGAAGAGACAATAACAGAGGAATGGGTGCAGAGTACTCAGAGATACGATATAAGGAAAGGTGAAAGGGAATAAGATGATAAAGGGAATATGAAAGGGAAAGGGCACGTGCTGTAAGTCCAGAGGTCCAATGATGTCCGGAGATGAGTGGCTAAGAGTCAGGTCATAACAGAGGCAGAGATCAATGACTGATTACCAACACTCCGCAATGCCACCATAAGGTGGCTGTGGACAGCATACCAGGCCCTGAATAAGAAAGACATCATTGAAAAGGTGAGCTGTAATTACTTGTCGAAGACTGATCACTCACTGATGGGTTCACAGGCATTTCAGCTGTGTGTCGTGCACCAATGGAACATGTCCCATCACTGCTTGAGGTCATTTGACATGCAAGAAAAACTAAGAGAACTACATACCTCGAATGACCCCTTCTGGAATGAATTGACCCATGTGGATGCCTGCTATCAATACCTAGTGACAGGTGCAGTTGTCACTGAAGACATTGTGCCAGATCTTGATGATGATGAGGAGCTGGATGATAGCTCTGTCAGCCTTCATGATGTGATTGCAATGACTCACTGTGAAAATGGCCCACAAAAATTGCACATGCACACTGATGCCTCTGGTGAAAACAGTGGTTTGAGGGTGATTGCAGATGCAGAGAAGTTGGATGAAATCCCAGTGCCTATTGACTTGGAGGGGGTTGCAATGCCTGTTGAAAAACTGGAGGGAAGAGGTAAGTGGAAAAAGACAATGAACATGTTGTATAGTCTTGTTGATTTCATGAGGCACTGGGACAACAATAATTCAGACATAGAATAATCACCCTATTTCCATATTTAGAATGTATTACTAAATATGGTACTCGTTTAACCGATTCACCAGTCTGCAGGTTGGTGCATTACAAGTATTACATTTCGCTGCCACCAGACCCCAGCATGACATGTGACAGGTGAATTGATCAATTTAGTACAGTATAGGTAGGTGTGATGATCCCAGGTTCAAAGGAGTGGTGCATGTGGTGGTAGTAGATTTCGATGTGTTTCATTGCTTTGTGAAAGACAGGATTTCAAGTTAGGGAAATAGAGGCTTGGTTGTCTGTGTAAATGATTGTTAGTTCCGTTTGAGTTTGCTGGATTTTGGATAGTAGTCTTCCAAGCCAGATGGATTCATTGGTGGTGAGAGCACCTGCAATGTATTTGGCTTTGGTGCCAGATTGTGTTAAGACTCTTTGTTTCTGGGCTGACTAGCTGATGGCCCCTCCATTGAGCAGGAAGACATGTCTACCTATTGAATGTTGGTCATTGCTGTCATTTGCCCAATTGGCATTGACATATCCCTCTAATTTGCCATTCAAGAAGGCAGTCTTGATGTCGATTTGGTGGAGTTTGAGGTCTAGATGGGTGGTGAAGGCCAGTAGTACATGAATGGATGTGAATTTAACTACTGGTGTGAAGGTTTCATCATAGTCAAGTCCTTTGACTTGGGTGAATCCTTTCACTACAACTCATCCTTTGTATTTTTTGATGTGGCCCTCAGGTCCTCTTTTTAGCCTGAATGTCCATTTGGAATTGATGACTTTGTAGTCAAGTGGTTGTGAGACTTCTTTGTAGGCTTCATATTTTGAAGTGATTGTAGTTCTTCTGCACATGTGATTTGCCATTGGGCAGCTTCTGGACTGGGCATAGCAGCATAGTAGGTGGGTGGTTCATCTGTGATCGTGGCTTAGTCAGCTTGTGTGGGTTCATTGTCGCCTACTCAGCCTGATGTGGCCTTGTCATAGGAGGTGACCTCATAGCATTTGTCATCGTCAGGAACTTCTACAACATGCCTTTTCTTCAAAGACATTGGCTGTGAACCTCAGTATTGTTCCAGGTCCTGTATCAGTGAGGAAGTGACGATAGTCTTGGGTGCAAGCAATGGGAATTTGTAGGTCACATCCAGTGGCAACAGCAAGGTTGAAATTGCCTTGGAATGGTCCATTTGTGGGCTTGGCTAACTGGAAGGCATATTTTGTGTCTGTGACAGTTTTGGTGAATCATTCATTGTAGTTCCCCACAGGTCCACAGAACATTCTATGTATGAGGACTTTGCTGACTACAATTATGACTGTTACAGTCTCACTGTCTTTCTGCATCAGTCTGTGGCCCAGACCTGTAGTTTGCCAAGTGACACGTTCTGTAAAGGCTGAGGAAGCCATGTAGTTATCTGTGTTGAGAAGGCTTTTGCGAACATGAAGTAGATTAGATGACATTGTCAAAAGGTAGTTGTTTGGGAGGGAAGACCACTCCTTATTCAGTGTTTGATTCTCATACATTTTACATCTTTTAAGGGAAACAAGTGTGACATACTAGGCTTGTCTCTAAGCATGTTAAGATTGAGAGTAACCAAAAACAAGCAATCACTGTATCTGAAACCATTCTGACTCACTTCTTTTTTCCTCCTCTGATCCTCTGTTGTTTTGAAATGATAGTAGATTAGGGGTTTGAGCATCTGGGTTTTTGAGTTTGTAAAAAACTTACAGTTACTTTTCGTTGAAGTCAAAGATGGACAGTGTTGTTATGGACAATCTCAGGAATGCTGTTTCCATGCTGACCATCACAGAAATTATATCAGCGATTGGATCTGTGGCACATATCAAGTGGACAGAGCGGTGCAGTTGAGCTTTACTGTTGAATGCTATTAGGGCTCTACAACCCAATATCCAGGAACTAGTGCGAGCAGCTGTGGTAACAAAGAGAAGGAAAGCCACTGAGAGTGAGAGTGAGAGGGTTGTGACTTGGAATGAGAATGCTGAAATTGTTCAAAATTCTATGTGAGAGGACAGGCACCGACCTATGGAAGATGATTGTTTTTTGGCAGGAGTTGATGACTTAGTGTGGCAGGAATGGATATGTCATTTTATAGATAGCACAGGAAACAAAGCTGTTTCTACTGTGGTGTGCATGGTGTGTGCTGGCAAGAGTCAGCGTTTATATAGTGTGGAGTTGAAAGTGGACAACTTGCCAAATAGTATGAGGCTAAGGCCATGTACACCACACCCAGCTGTCAGCAAAGGCCTGACCACTCTACCATTACACCAAAAGGCACAATGTCCAGCTTGGCTGGACAAGGGGTCAGGCTTGTATATGTCAGGGAAACCCATTGCGAACCCCTTTCAGATGCCGCGAAGTCCTTCGCACTGCCTCAGGACACTTCGCAGCACTTTCGCATACGTCTACGTCCCCTTACGACACCTCCCATTGTCCATAGTACATTAGCTCACCCTCCATTGTCCTCTTAAGCGCATTGTGACGGACTAGTATATATACTCTAACCTGGTGAGGAGATCCCTTAGGTTTTTCTCTTTGGATCTCCCTCACCAGGTAAGCCCCTTTGTACTACTACTTCTCGATTATATATTTATCTTTGGATCTCCCTCACCAGTCCTGCAAATCACTTTCGCACTTCAGCTAAAATCTTCGCAGCACTGTTAAGGTTGCCCTTACAGCAGAAAAACCTCAACTTCGAGTACCAGGTGTAGGCAAGGCGCAATTCCGCGTTTCATAGCATTTCGCAGTGGTTCGGACACCGCCTCGCCCACCTCCTCCTCCGAAAACAGCTTCGCAGACCCTCCCTCACCA
>QLPE01001610.1:1064-56949 GCA_003314125.1 Hygrophorus russula | reverse complement strand
GTCCGAGTCGTGGCCTGCCCAAAACGGGACTCTGGCCAATACAGCCACCATGGTGCGTCAATTTCACAGTTTTCTAACGAAGTATATCGCTGAATCCACCTTAGTCTCTACAAATTTCAACGGGAGCGTCTGAGCTCCGAGACATCACGAAAATGGAGCGGATAGGTATGACGACAAACGCGGCTCTTTTCTTCCTTCATAATGTAACCCGACAGGCGCACACTCGCACATCCGTGGTCTGGGTTTGGACGACCGACTCGAACCGCGCGCAAATTCTCAAGGGATGGTGGGCCAGGCGAAGGCCCGAAAGGCGGCAGGAATGATCCTAAAAATGGTGCAGGAGGGGCGTATAGCCGGACGCGCAATGCTTTTCGCTGGGCCGCCATCGACCGGGAAAACGGCTATTGCACTGGGTGCGTCTGCCCACCCTTTAGAATCTCACTTGCGCTCAGTTGTACATATGATAATGTAGGGATGGCGCAGACGCTGGGCTCGGACGTGCCGTTCACGATGATCGCAGCCAGCGAAGTATTTTCTCTCTCCATGTCGAAAACAGAGGCCCTCACACAGGCGCTCCGGCGGAGTATCGGTGTGCGCATCAAGGAGGAAACAGAGCTGATCGAGGGCGAGGTGGTAGAAATTCAAATTGACCGTAGCTTGACAGGCGTACGCGTGAACGCAGCGTTTCTCTTGATGTCGTATTGACGTGTATGGTTTGCAGGCGACAAAAACCGGAAAACTCACTATCAAAACAGTCGATATGGAGACTATCTATGACCTTGGGACTAAAATGATCGATGCATTATCGAAAGAAAAGATTCTGGCCGGAGATGTGATTGTAATCGACAAAACATCGGGCAAAATATCAAAACTCGGCCGCTCGTTTGCGCGTTCCCGGGATTACGACGCCATGGGCGCCGACGTGCGTATTTCCCACCCTAAAGCGCACATATTTCCTCATCGCACTTGTCATCCATCCCATCAGACGAAGTTCGTACAGTGCCCAGAAGGCGAAATTCAAAAACGAAAAGAAGTCGTCCACACGGTCTCGCTGCACGAAATCGACGTCATCAACAGCCGTACGCAGGGCTTCCTCGCCCTGTTCGCTGGCGACACCGGTGAAATAAAACCCGAACTACGAAACCAGATCAACACCAAGGTCGCTGAATGGCGGGAAGAAGGGAAAGCCGAGATCATCCCTGGTGTACGTGACCCCGTTTTGTCTCTGTTCTTTCAAATTGACGTTTTTGGCTGGCAGGTACTGTTCATCGACGAAGTCCATATGCTGGACATAGAGTGCTTCTCGTTCCTAAACAGAGCGCTGGAGAACGAGCTGTCCCCCCTGGTCATCATGGCGTCCAATCGCGGCATGTCACGCATACGAGGGACCAAATTCCGGAGTCCCCACGGTCTCCCCGTGGACCTTCTTGATCGGGTGTTGATCGTCAGCACGAAACCGTATCTCGAAGAGGACATCACACAGATTATCCAGATTCGGTGCGTCACCACGATGACCACCGTATTGGCTCTCGATTACTGATTGTGTTTATATAGATGTGAAGAGGAGGACGTCACGCTGTCTTCTGGTGCCTTAACGGTGCTGACGTCGATGGCGATGCAGACTACGCTCCGCTATGCGCTCAACCTGATCTCCTGTGCGCAGGTGGTCGCGCGCAAACGCAAAGCTGAGCAGGTTGAGGTGGAGGATTTGAGGAGGACGTATACGTATTTCATGGACGAGAAGCGTAGTGTGCAGTGGTTGAAGGAGCAACAGGGGTCTTTGGTGTTCGAGGAGGTTGGGGAGGGTGAGGTAGATAATGATAGAATGGATAGTTCGTAAATGAACGCCTTGAATGTACCTGTTAGCTAGTATGGACTAGAATGTCGTTTTTGTAGCCGTGTCCTTCAAAAATCGAGTAATATATGTCGCACCCAGACTTTGGACACCAGCCAGAAGCTTTTCACAGACACATATTTATAACAGATAGAGGAGACTAGCGAATAAAGTATGACATAAAAGTGCCATGTTTACTTGTGTGAGAGTCGTGGCGCCATTAATACCTCCTGTCATCGTAACCACGTCCACCGCGGTCATAGTCGCGGGGTCCATATCCACCACGGTCACGGTCGCCTCTGTCGTAATCTCGGTGGCGATCATAGTCTCTACCACCTCCACGGTGGTCATCATAGCGCCCCCGGCCCCCCCCACCCCTGCCGCGATCGTCGTAGTCTCGCGAATAGCGGCTGTCGTAAGGACGGGGATCATACGGGCGTTCGACTGCTTCGTAACCGCCAAACGAGTTAGTGAATGTAGTCAACACATACAGCAATCAGTAGACGCTTCGACAATGAGCGGAGAAGCACGCACAGTCGCTGCGCTTGGGAGGGCCATAGTACCTTCCCGGGGTTGGGGTCCTAGCACGTCCCCTGCGGGCCTGGGATGGATTAACAACGATTATACATCGGGACACGTAAGGTGCCTGTTACCTTTTCGACATTCATAGTTTTGCCCATGAGATCAGTGGCATTGAGGGCAGTGATGGCAGCATCTGCCTCCTCTCCAGTCTCCATGGTCACAAACCCAAACCCACGGGACTCGCGGGTATGGGGGTCATACATGACGGAGGCCTTTTTAACCTGCAACGAACCAATGATTGAGACAAGTCCAAAATCACAAAACGAGAGAACCATACTCGTCCTATCTTTGCAAAAGCGGCTTCAAGGTCACGGGTGTCGACTTTATGGCTGAGGCCGGAAACATGAAGATTGTTCCCAGGATTATGGCTACCGTAACTGATTAATTATGTCCCACACGGCGTGAACAGCCCAGATAGACGATGCACTAAATGGGAAGACTGACCCTCGTTCGGTTTCCCTAGCCCCTCCAGGACTCCTGCTCCTGCTCGAACGCCTGGGGGGCTCACCTCTGTCTCTGCCGGGAGAGCGCCCACCACCGTTGGTATTCCAACTCTGGTCATCGGTAGACATTGCGTTTCCATTGTTCAGTCCCGCCTCATGGGTAGGGATGCTGATGCCGCTGGGCGCTATGTCTTGGGATTGCCATGCTGAGGGAGGTGGAGGAAGCGAAATGTCAGGGTCGCGTCATGTCGGCGGGCGGTATCAGCGGAATGGTGGAGAGTGAAGAGTGAAGAGAGTGAGGTTGACGTGACGACAAGTAGGCATAGTGAAAACGAGGGTGGAAGATGATGCGGAAAAAAGTTGATTTTGGATCTTTGTCGAAAAAGAAAAATGCAGGCGGAGGTTCAGATACGTCACATATCGCATTGTCGGCCTTGAGCCAACGACGAAAAAAGTGAAAAACCAGAACAGTTTTCGAATGTCTGACCAACTGAAATGCTGGTGGGAACTACAGCTGGACTGGTAATGTACCGAGGCTGGTGGTGCCGGGGACAGAGAAGAAAATATCGACTGCAGAACTCGTCGTCGTCGTCGCGGCTGATGCTGAAGACGTACCGTCATCCATGTTGAGTATTGAACGCTGAGCCTTTGTAGGTGAATGTTAAAGTTAAAGAGTAAGGGAACTCGGCCAAAGAGTCTGGGGTGTTTCGGGCACAAATACGCACACACCTTATTATTTATACTCCCTTTCTCCCCGGAATTTACTGTAGCGCCCTGAGCCGAGTTGCCATACATCATCAACCGACATGGACCGTGCACACACATCATTTGTGAGAATGACTGCGCCCAAGTATTCTTTACCATGAAGTTCACCTCTCTGTCGCTAATATTTTTTCTAGCTTTCTTGTTTGGAGTTTGGGCTATTCCTCAACAAACTGTTCTAAATGTTGAGTCTGATCCGGGTTCGGAAACTTGGTCAGTAGATGGCAGGGCATTTGTCAAACAAAATGGAATCACTTGTGAGCCAGATTCGAAATGGTTCAAACAACTCTTAACCGGCCTTTAGACGAGCTTGTATCGCACCCCTTACTTGATGAGTACAAGCTGAGAGTCACAGAACCGACAATCTGCGACCCCGCCGTCAAGCAGTATTCCGGTTATCTTGACATTGCTGAAGACAAGCATCTATTCTTTTGGTGAGCTTCTTTATCTCAACAATTGACAACTTATAACCTCCCAAGACAGGTTCTTTGAATCCCGCTCGTCGCCGGAAGACGACCCTCTGGTGCTCTGGATGAATGGTGGTCCAGGATGCAGGTATTTTGTTCGACAAATGTTTGCTTTTTCAGGAATATTCATTTCTTCAAGCTCTATAACAGGTTTGCTGCTCGAGCTGGGTCCTTGCAAAGTTGTCGAGAATAGAAATGCTACTGCGGTCAACCCATACAGCTGGAACACTCATGCTAACATCATTTTCCTAGACCAACCTGTCAATGTCGGCTATTCTTACGCGGAGAAGGGAACTTCCCCTGTCGTGACGACTCCCGTTGCAGCCATCGACGTCTATTCATTTCTTCAGCTTTTCGTAAATAGGTTCCGAAAGTACGCTGACTTGCCATTTCACATCGCGGCAGAAAGCTATGGAGGAATATACGCACCGCACATCGGTAGTGTGATACACAAGAAAAACAAGGAGCTCACCCGCACACCTCTGCCAGATTTGAAGAAGATCAACCTTGAGTCATTGATGATAGGCAACGGGCTAACAGACCCCCGTATCCAAATGCCGTCTATCGTCGATTTCGCCTGTGATAGCCCCGTTGCGGTGTTAAACCCCAAGGGTGCACTATGCAGCTGGATGAGAATCAATGCTCCCATATGTCGGAGACTCATCGAGGCCTGTTATAAGTTTGATTCGAGAGCGGTTTGCACCCCGGCTTCCTTTCATTGCTGGGATCTTTTCTCGTCGTTGGATGGTATGTTCAACATCGTTAAAATTATCTGGTTTCTTACCCGATCATTTCAGAAACAGGTCTCAACCCCTACGACTTGCGAATGCGTTGCGACCGTTCAGACGACAAAGATGGTCCTTTGTGCTATCGGCAGTCGCTCATGATCGAAAAGTATCTGAATGATTTTAACGTCAAGGCAGCGCTTGGAGTGAATCCCAATATCAACTATTCCTCTTGTAACATGGGCGTGAATGAGGCTTTCCTGCTTCAGGGCGATGGGATGCGGAATAGCGCTGGCCTGCTCACCGAGTTGGTTAACGATGGTATCCGGCTTCTTATCTACGGCGGCGAATTTGGTGAGTTATATAATGGCTCTCAAATCAACAGCGACGCTGACGATACTACCATAGATTTGTCATGTAACGTAATTGTGGGTGGCAGTTTTATCTTTGCAGGTATACCATGTTTAAACGGTCCAACATTCACAGGGAGAGGAACGTTGGATCTCACAGTTGGACTCCAAATTTCACGACGAGTTTAACGCAACACTACTTCTGCCTTGGATGACCATGGAATCGGGCAAGCTTGCCGGTTATTTACGCAGCGCCGGAGGTAATGGTTGGACTGCAGGAAATGTGACCTTTGTGAGAGTAAATGATGCAGGGTCTGTCTATCTGCTTGGCTCTTATGTTCCTGCCGCTCAACGTAAAACTGCCACTCAGACATATGGTGCCCTATGATCAGCCAGAAGCTGCACTGGTACGCAACTTTCTGAATGCACAAGTACATTTATTCACTCTATGGTTGTAGGACCTGGTGACAAGATGGATAAAGAACTGGCCTCTTGCTTGAGAGACGAGACGTAATTTGTAGCGTGAAGATACCTTGTATAAAGTAGTTCGTGGATACTCCCCACTCAATGTATATTGTCGACACATCAGGCACGTACTGTAGTCTAACCCAAGACGATGACAACATTGGTATGGGATGAAAATTTTCGCGTCGTATAATGTCTATGGTGGGTATAATTGCGGTTAGATACACATATACATGGGAAGGTCTACGAAGGAGCCGCCAGTTCAAAAGCCGCCCAAACAGCCATCGTCAAGCGAGGGCGCTGCAAACGCACTGGGGGTCTTGGACCCAAACTCTCCCGCCCGGTGTCTACCTGGGCTCCAGCCGCGCCTTGCTTTATCTTTCACTGAGGAAGGAGGGTGCGGCAAAAACGAAAGAGCATTGTCAAGATCTTCCTGAGAACGTGATTGGGGTAATGGTAATCGCGGGGTGCCATTAAATTGAATTGAAACGGAGGGAGGGTATAAGTGTTCCGAAGGGGGAGCGGGTCCATCAGACTCATCAGACTCCGAGGAGGAGGACAAGTCAGGGATCATCGGTGGTGGACGACACGGGTCGACAAAGGCTTCCCCTCTGCATGCCTCGAAAGCACGGGGATGAAAGTAATCGTTCGTGGCCTTTATACGGGTTCTTGATGTTAGCACTCTGCCGCCCCGTTCTGGGAGTTCACATAAGTTGGGGGCGACGACGATGGGAGCGCGGTCATAGATATTTGGCGAGTCGGCACAGTAGGTGGATGTAAGTGATGGAGTGGGCGGGAAGTGAACGTGAGGGGATTCTAAGACGGGATAAGATGCGAACGGGAAAGAATTTGATGGGGACTGCTGCGTCTTCAAAATAGGATGGCGCATGGATGAGCGGTGAAAATGGAGTCCTCGAAACAAGCAGACTTTAAGAATGGGACTTGACCAGCAAGATAAATAAACTTTTTAAAGAACAGAAAACAAATGCAAGCACGTACAATTGGCTTAGTTACTAGTACATCCAATCAAAAAAAACCCACACCTGTCCGAGTTGCCGGCTCCAAGGGCGAAAACGTGTAGATCCGTGTTTAATGGTAATTTTGGTCTACCCTGGTCACTGTGGTCTCAATGTAATCAGTGACAATGGCGCGCTAGCACGTAGTAGATCTAGACCTTGCACAATGGCACGCCCGGAAATGGATCGTTGGGGTGTTATTATAATGTGATCTTTCGGGCGTATTGCCTGTTTCAAAGGAATGTGAAGTACTGTGGTGGTATAAAAATGAGGTGGCGTTTACTAGTACATTTGTGGAGTGTCTCTCGGCCTCGTATCGTACGCATTTACTTACCTCTCACGCAGGGCTGAAGCACAAGCATGCAGTGGCATTGCATCCGAATAATTCCTTCATCTCATTCCCACTCGGACTCATTGTCTTAAGTACAAACAGTGGTATTTTTATAGACTGTTTGAAAAAGATACTTCAGGTTTAGCACGCGTCACTGGGTGCATCGTGCTCTCAACCTGGCCGGAGAGACACAGTTACCACCGGGATCAGTCTCCATGGACAACTCCGAATTTGTATAGACGTCATGACGGTATGTTTGATGCATTTGTTGAAACAGCATCTGATAGGTATGATTGATTCTACACAGGTTCATATCAACTTTCGAACTTTTCGGGGATTCTCGTAAAGATTCTGACCAGCGTAAAATTTATGTCGAATAGTGCGATGACAAAAAGACCCTCGGGTTTCTAACGAGTGCGGAAGTCAGCCTGCCAGAAAGCAATCGCGACTTTTTACTAGTGCTTTCGTAGCAGGCAACGTCACAGTTCGACTGCAGGCGGCCATCGTGGAGCTTGCCACGATCTTGGGCATGCACAACAAGCAACTGCCGATGATATTGGAAGGTATTGCAACCTTTTTCAAACAATCAACTTGCCATCCCGAATGGGCCTGCACGCCTGACATCGACTCAAGAACGGGGAGGCAATTCTAATGGTGAATTTCGAATGTGAGTTGATGATTACAATAAAAAACCGAACTCATTTGACTGAAAAGTCTTTGCAGTGCGTCTGCCATTCGTCATAACTATCTGTCCATTTATTTTTTTCCGGTAACACCGCGACACGATTGTACATCGTATGTATGTATACATTGCACCGTTTTTCAAGTCGTTGCAACCATACGAAAATACTAACGCCAAAATACCTCGACCCTTGATATTTTAAAGCTGTTATCTCCTACTTTTCTTGTACGACATGTTTTTTTTTTTCCGATGAGTGTTCCTAGAAAAAACATGATGTATGCACGTGGAATGGCAGCAATACCGGTACCGCCGCCAAGACATGGCTAATCTGGGGTAGAAGCGGTCTCGGTGATTCTACCTAGCATACATGAGGCACTGATGGAAAGTAACTTGTAAACAAACTTGAACGCTTTTTCACAATCCACAACGATATCTGGTCGTTGTCCGTAAAACAATCCCAGCGCAGCGACATGGCGCCCAGCTTCTTCTCAAAATTTTCCAAAAGCTCAAATTCCTCACAGACAAACCATTCTCGGGATCGTTCCATCGATTCGAGCCCTCGTCCTTCAAATTCCTCAAGTTCCCGTCTTAGAACATTTTCTAACCCCTCCAGTGCCTCCACGTCCAACTTTCCCAACGGGTTCAGCAGTCTCGACAAGAATCGTTCGAGTCAACGAGATAGTAACAGTAGTTTCGGTCTGAACGTCACTATCGTTCCACCTTCGCCGGGGGCGACAGTCAACGAGTTTGGGTTGTCCAATTCGAGTTTTGGTGATCAGACTACTCCAAAAGACGGTCTACCAGAAGTGAATGGGAGTAGTTCAATCGGGAGCGAGAACGCTAGTAATAGCAGTAACGAATCGAAAGACCGTCGTCGCCCGTCTTTTTCTATTACGATCGACTCACCCCAATCCCCTATCACGGATGATACCAACCTTTCTTCTGCTCGCACCGTGGTTCCGAATAAAACCAACTCCCGTACTCTGACTCCTTCATCATCTACTGGCAACCTCCGTGAGCTCGTACACCAATATTCAGGTAACATGCGCTCTCCCCTCCCTCCAGTCCCTACCGACCTACGCCACAAATCTTCTAATAAATCGATCAACGGAAATCTTCCCCCTATAACAACCTCACACATTCGCTCGGCAACCACGCCTGCTCGTTCAGCCCAGGAAGAAGATACCTCAATCATCATGGATCCTATCGTGGAATCCCCGACTGCTATACAACCTACTCAATCCTTGTCCGAAACCTTCAACGGAGATCCAACGACCGGCAACAACAAAACACTGCAAACACCCCGTACAGCTGAATCAGACGCCGTTTCTATTCGATCGGCCAAGAGTTCTACAACAAACAACACGTCTAGCAAGGGCAACTCCGACCTCTTCACTACCCCCTTACCCACCCCGAAAAAGAAAAGTACCTGGCGCCGTAACTCACAAAATCGCAAGCCTACGGGTCTGGCGAGCGCCATTGCGGCGTCTGGCCTCGCAATGGTCAACCCAGCCATGTCACCCCCGATTCCCGTGCTTAGCCCTCAGGTCCCAAATGCCATCCAACGTTCAGCTACAGAACAATCACAAAAATCATCTGTCAGTTCTCCTCCACGCACGCGCACTTCCCTAGACCTCCCCGATGCTTTTCCTCGAAGAGGCGGACGCCGTCCATCTGGGACAGTTTCGATCAACAGCGAGAATAACTCGGAGATTTATAGTGATGATCGGGAGTATTCTGGACTGGAGGGTAACTCGAGTGAAGGGAGTGAGTCGGGAAGTGAGGACGATTTGATGGACTTGGAATTGACAGAGGACGATATTCCGGTTACTGGTTTTGCCGTGGCGAGTAACAAGAGGAATGCGGATTTCCATGAATTGTTCCCGACTATTCCTGAGGGCGACTATCTTATTGAGGGTGAGCAGTTTTTATTGTAGTCAGATTGATTATTGATCACACGCGGTCGTAGACTATGGATGTGCGTTACAGAGGGAAATACTCATTCAGGGCCGGATATATATTTCCGAAAACCATATTTGCTTTCATGCCAACATTTTTAGTTGGATTACAAATGTCAGTTTTTCTTCCATTCTGTATGATTCCGTCCGGCTGACGACATACAGCTTTCTATCCCGATCTTCGAAATAACAACGCTCGAGAAAAAGATGACAGCGTATGTAATACCTAACGCTATACAAATAGCAACCCGACAAGCCAAATACACTTTCGCTTCCTTCCTTTCCCGCGACACCACCTTTGATGTCATATTCAACATCTGGCGCCTTGCTCGTCCAGAAGACTCCTCCAGTTTTATGGGCTCGGCCCGTGGGTCTTTTGAAGCCAGCCGTCCGGGTACCGACTACCCTCGCGAGATCCAGGTCACTGAAACCGTCATTGATGCGAAGAAGAAGCCTGTCGTAAAAAAGGCGACACAGTGTGCGTGTGGAAGGGAAGGAAAACACTATAGCGAGACGGCGATGGACACGGTTTTGCCTGGAACTCCAGAGAGGATATATAATTTGATATTCGCGAGTGGATTTATCAAGGACTTCATGAGGGACGACCAGAAGCTTATTGGTGTGTGATTATTTTTGCTGTTTTCATTCACATGTTGACTCGCTGGTTCACACTCGAATTTTAGATATCCAGATATCTGACTGGTCGCCTGGTTCGACAGATCCGAAACTTCTGGCTCGCAACATGTCATACATCAAGCCCCTCACTGCGAGTCTTGGGCCTAAACAGACAAAATGCGAGCTCCGGGACGAGACCGTTCATCTGGACTTTGAGGACTATGTGTCGACGCTCACGACAACGCGGACACCCGATGTTCCCAGCGGTGGAGTTTTCTCTGTAAAGACCAGGACGTGCCTCATGTGGGCTAGTGCTGTCTCTACGAAGATTGTTGTGACAACTCAGGTGGAATGGACTGGGAGAAGCTTCATCAAAGGTACGCGTCCTTCGGTGACCATTTGACGAGTATTTGACGGCTTCTGCAAGGTATCATCGAAAAATCCTGTATTGATGGACAAAAGGTCTACCACGCGGATCTAGACAAGGCAATACGTGTGTATATCCAAGAACATGAGGCCGAGTTCATTCCAAAGGGCGTAGACGCGGAAGCAGCGATGGCTCTCGCCGGGCCCGAAATTGCAGCGGCAGCGGCAGCAGCACCCATCATATCAGAGCAACTTGCCCATGTAACGCCCTTACGACCCGAGGAATTACGCAAGAAGCGCGAAAAGGAGCAGGGTCAACGCGGGCTACAATGGGCTTGGGATACATTCGAAGGCGCATCACAGGTGGCCAAGAATAGCACAAAAGGTGCTCTGGAGCTCATTAGGGATGGATGGGAATCATCCTCATCGACGACGATATTGTATTTCGTCATCGTTATATTGGTGCTCAGCAATCTTTGGACGTTGGTGATGGTGGGCAGGCGGGAGGAGGCTGGGAGACGAAAGGAGTTGCGTAGGTTGGAGGACAGGGAGAAGTGGATACAGGGCGTTGTCACGGCTCTCTGGGACGAGTTAGCAGCTGGGAAGGTTGGGCCAGGGCAAGCTCAGACAAATGTGCCATCGATAGCTGACACTGCCTCCCACCCTACCCCGCATCCTCAGCCATCCGAGTCAGCCACTTTCAAGTCACCAGCAGAAGAAGTAGCTCATATACAGATGACTCTAGATGCGGTGGAACAACGAGTTCAGGCCATCAGGGAAAGCTTGAGCACCTTGAACGCCTTAGACTAAACTTTGGTACTATCTTTACTGATCATTTTTTCACTTTGGTTTTTTCTTCTGTGAAGTATGGAGTTTAATGTTCTTATCTTTCGTTATACATCTTTGCTTGTCGATTACCAAGACACGGGGTAAAAACTTAATCCGACAGGATACTGTATTAGAAATGAACGTCTAAGAAAGGTTTGCTGTTGCGAAAACAATAGAATGGGTAAGGACAGGAGAAATGGATGACCACGAAACAGAGCATAGTCCGCAAGAGATCGGCACAACGGTAAGAATATATAGTGAAGGAATGTGTGTTTGTTACGTCGGCACAATGTAGTTGGACGGATGAGGTGCATAGCATAAGTTGAAAAATGCAAACGATGTGTAGAAAATGATTATTAACTCGACGATGCGACCCATGAGATGAAATCGATGTTTCCTGTGTCTTGATATTACGGCTGGCGAGGCGATGATGCAAAGATCGAGAAGACCTTTTCCGCATTTTCCTTGTACTTCTTAAGCTTCTTGTTCTTTGTCTTCTCAGGCTCCTCTGGGGACAATGTTTTCCCAGTTTCCGTTGGGCCGGGCGTGGTTTGTTCAACACCCACATCACCCTTACCCGACTGGTCTGACGAGACGCTACGTGTCCCGACAGATACGGCCGACTCCTTCGATTTCAACGACGGAGAAACAAGTAATGAGCCACCTGTCGACGGCGATGGCGTCAATAGCCCAGCACTCGACGATGTTGATGTGGCTGAGTTTGAATGGTTTATTGTTTTCGTTGTTCCGCTGTTCTTGGAAGAGAAACTTGAGGGCGGTGACTTGGGCTGTAAGAATTGTCTGGGATGTTTCCGGAAATTGAGTCCAGGGCCTGTCCGCCCGCGGCGTTGTTTGTCCGAAGGGCTGGGGGAATCAGTGATTTCTGAAACAGTCATTTCGGAGTCCTTTGACAGCCCCGAGAACGAACGCTGAGGAGTTGAAGCCTTTCGGAACACAGCTAGACGGTAACGATCAACGACCCCACGAGCGAAAAGGGTCCCCTTCGAGCCATTACGGTCCTCGCCATCGGCTGCCTCGACGAAATCCCAATCATCATCTTCATCCTCTTTCTCTGTCGCTTCCTCGTCTTCGTCAATAGCATCGGAGGACAAATAACGATCCAAAGCTGGGACACCTGATTTCTCTCTGCGGCCCCGTGAACCTTTCGTAGTAGTACGGGGGACAGGCGTCTTGATAGCAACTCTGGGTTTTGGTTCCTTCTCTGGCCGAGGCTGGGATGCTTCTTCGGCGACGGGTGTAGGAATATCGGGCGTTGCTGCTCCTTCGATTGGCGCCGAGGCCTCCACTTTATCAGTGGTAAGTTCAGCGGTAGGTTCAACAGGCTGTTCTTCAGTGGTCTGTGACGTAACCTCGGGAGAAGGTTCAACTGGCTCGGGCAGGGACGACGGGCGTGCCTCTGGTGTCTTAGGCTCTGCAACCTCCACTCCTCGAGTCTGTGCCTCGACGTCATGGTCAACGGCCTCGTCGATGACGCTAGCCTCATCTCCTTCAGACTCCTCGCCTGATTCTTCTCCCTCCTCCTCTTCTTCGTCGTCTATAAGAACAGAGTGACGCCCCTTGAAGGAGTATCCGTCGAAGACATCTACAGAGTCATCTTGTTGTTGTTGGGTCTGTTGGGGGCGAATCGATGAGCTCCGGGATTGCGAGGGAGTCGTGTTTGACTCCTCGCCATCGGTCCGGTCGGTATCAGTTTGTTCTCGTTCTTGATCGGTGTCTGTCTGTTCGTTGTCATTGACATCATCAAGAACGGGCTCCATGTCAAGGAAGGTTTCGTCAAAGTTTTGGGTATCACTGGCGTTTGAAGGATCGATAGGTGGGATATATGGTGCTAGAGTAACAGATAGGTTAGATATGTACAAACTTGCCGATGACAAAATGACGGACGTATGTAACGCTTGTAATACACATGAGACCAGTCTCTGAAGCACGCACAAGGATTAGAGGACGACAAGCGAAGAGTAGTTATCTACTTACATCATGGAAAAATACGGATGACGCTTTATCCGTGGTTCACACATCCTTAGTGCAGGATTACGTTGAAGAAGCTATAAGCACAAAGTCAGCCATTAAAAGGTAGTTAGTAGGACAAAAGCACTAACCCCACGTATCAAACTTTTGGTATCTTGATCAATGCCTCTGTCATCTGGGAATTGCAGATCGTCCTGCAGCACCTTGACGTACATGTCAGAGTGGTTATTTGCCCAGAACGGAGTCTAATTGAATAGTCGATCAGCACGAGTTACCGTCAGAAAATTCGAATAACGACACCAACAATGCCGGTCAGCATTTCATATAACATCGTGCCAAAACTCCACCAATCAACTTCATAGCTGTAAGAGAGCCCCTGGATGACTTCCGGCGCAAGATACTCAGCGGTACCGCAAAAGGTGCTGGTTGAATCTCCCTGCCCCGGTAGCTGACCAGGCCACCCAGAAGCCAGCTCCCCACCCTTTTCGATTTTCATCCAAGGAGGAGTGGCAGGTTGGGATGACCCCTGAACAGAAGTGTAAAAGTCACTGCCCCGACCTCCTAATGGTGACATGGCCGTGGTAGCTGCCGTCCGCCGTGGGAATTCCTTCGAGAGACCAAAGTCAGTGAGAACTATGTGGCCATCTGCACCAATAAGAATGTTCTCAGGTTTGAGGTCACGGTAAATGACGCCTGCCGCATGAAGTCCTTCGACTCCTTCGACTATTTCTGCAGCATAAAACCTGGCACGATCACGACCCAGTCGACCCCATCGTGCCAGTTGTGTGGCTAAGTCACCACCAGGATGAAAATCCTATAAACATGTGAGCGAAGAGATGTAAAGATAACCATAAGAAATTACCATGACTAAGAACAAATTCTCCTTGTCATGGAAACTCCACCACAGCTTTACAACGAAGGGATCCTTGGACTCCGCTGCCATTCTCTTTAAGACGGCCTGCTCGGTCAGCGTATGTTGTAGTTCCTGATGTGCCAGAACATGTCTCTTCGTGATCGCTTTCAACGCATAAAGGTCCGCTGTAGATTTGTGTCGGACAAGTAAAACTTTTCCTGCACAGCCTTTCCCAAGGACACGCATCATCTCAAAGTCATCAATCACTACTTTCCGTTGTGATTTCTTCAGCTCCCGATTAGGGTTAACTGATACGGAACGTTTCTTGCGCGAACGCCGGCCTTCCGGGGTTGTTGAAGCAGATGAATCATCGCCAGTTTGGGAGGATGCACCGTCTAGATTCGAGACAGAAGACGTGTAGACTCGGGAAAGACGGGATGACTTGTCAGGGTCGGCCGATTGCGAACGGTGGATTCGAGCAGGAGGTTCCGGAGCCAAGGGCGTCGATGGTGGAATATCTTCTTCGACAGCACTTGTGACATTGGCAGCCGTGGTGTCAACGGGATCAGGGCCCACAGTTTTACTCGATTCTTCAGTGGGAGATGTCTGGGCCACTGTTGGCAAAGGAGAAAGAACTTTGTTCTCTTCGCCTCCGTCGGCCGTAATGAGATCTGCGTATTTCTGCATCTCAGCGACATGTGCAGCATCAATTTCCTCTTCAGTGACCTTGACCTCTTCGGGTTCAGCCACCGTAGGGTCAATATCACCGTCAGTATCGAGACCATTAGCCTGCTCATCGATGCTTGCCGTCGCACTAGATTTGGAACTACTGGTGTATGGTTCCACGGTGACCTTGGAACTCACATGCGAAGCAAGATCGGATCGTGTGCGTTTAATAGCACGCTCGACACGGACGCTCTCGAGATCATCAGTACGTACGCGGACGAAACGCTTCCACACGTGGGCCTGGCGGAGACCAGGTGTGTTAGATATTGTGGTAAGGTATGCTGCCAGACCAGTGATGGTACTATTAGCAGTAGTCCCATTCGACAAGGAACCACTGAGGCCGTTCCTGACAGACTCAGCGATGAATGGATCGACACTTTCGTTGGAGGGTGAGGAAAGAGGTGTGGGCAAATTGGACTGCATAACACCCAAGACGTTGCTCCGTTGGTATTGATGGCGGCCAGACTTAACATGAGTGGGAGACGCCAGGCGGGAGAGGGTATTGAGAAACGTGGACTTTCGCTTCGGAGGTGGGGAGGGAAGCGAAGTGGGGTCAATAGGGAGTTGCGGAACTTTCGCACCCGCTTGGTTTTCAGCGAGTTTATGGTGAAGTTCAACAATCTCCATGGCAGTCCGAGTTAGGGTGAGGTTGTGTGTCGGAGCTGAAACATGAACAACGTTAGTGACGTGCCTTCTGGAAAGTCAAAATGAACCATGCGAAGCTAATAGCATGCCCGAATAGTAAGCCGATGTTAACTAAAAACAGCTGCGTCCGAGTCTACGTAAAATGCGGGGGAACTCACTCTTAATATACAAACTGTATGATCGGGCATCGTGTGGGGTTTCCGCGACGCTGACACTCCATGGTCCATCTTCGTCCATTCGGACAGGTGGCCTTCTGGGGGGGCGCGAGTTGACGGGGTCTTTCATATTATCGACGACGACGGATTCAAGTTTGTTGCTAGGGGTGGTATTGGGACGAAAGAATGATATATCTGCCACGCTTGAACGACCCGATCTCTGTTTCCTCCTTTGCTTATAGCTTCTGGCGATGTCGATGCTACTGCGAGTCAGAGTGTTGTGACCTACTGTGAGAGGGGCGCTTGCAGGTATGTCGGTATCCTTGATAATGAAATCTAATCCGAGGACGGTTCGGAACTTTTTCCTAGAAGTGGTGACGTGCTTGTTTTCCGAGACAGCTGGGACAACGCTGGGCATGCGAAGACGAGCTCAATTGACAGTCGACTCGAGCGCGCGTTCGAGAAAGACAAGAATTAGGGCGGTCCACAACGAGAAGAGACGAGAAAGAAAGTGAAAGGGTGTGGAGGCTGAGTTATTAGTAGGAGCAAAGCGCGCAGAGAAAGCGTGTTGATATGCCACGAGTTGATGATGATGACTTCAGCCTCGAGGCTTGTCAAATAGCAAGAAAAAGGATATAACGAGTAATCCAATCCTGGAGAAAGCTGATTTGGTATTGCCTGGGACTGCTAAATGAGTGTTATATCAGTCAGGATGCGAACACGTCGTCGTTTCGAGCGATGAGGACAACCGTCGTGCGTCCAAAGTAATTTAATTTCTTTAATTTTTACAAATCAGCCTAAAATGGCTTTAGCTAAGGAGGCTTATGGTGAGCGGCGAACGGTACCCTGAATCTCGTATGACAAAAGTTTTCAAGCTACTATTGAAGCTGAACGTTTAAACCGTTTCCCGCTACTGTACTAGTATGCAATCAATCACTGCAAACGGGACTCCGTATGTGTCCGTTGATTACGGCATGATGTCGATGTAACCTGATCATGACAACACCAACGGTTGCTCTCCGTTGAACGGACTTCAAAGTTGACAAGTGGAAGTTGCAGCTTATTGATGGTATTTGGACGAACAGATTAAATGACAGAGTGACGCCGTATCAGGTTCTAATGCCACCTGAATACCATTAGCAGGACCAGAAGCGGCAATTGCAAGGTTACGACATCGGCAGTGCCCATGCCATGAGGATAGATCAGTGAAGAGAAACAAAAAGAAATCGTACTGCTTTTTCCTGACAGTGATATTTACTTGGACATTGCTTGACAGTACGAAACAACGCAACTCACGGAAATCATTAGCATAGTTATTTATGACTTGAACTGGAGAACTTGGAAAGCGAAGCGGGCCTCGGAAATAATACCAACTGAAATGACAGGGCAGTGCATATGAGCCAAGACCAGTGTCGCGATTTTATCAGGTAAAGTAAGAGCTCCAGGCTTTTTTCTCCATGTGTGGTGTCGACGGAAAAACGTGAGCCGTCTTCATCACGTGATTACGACAGCTGCTGCTCGTACTCGTCTTGACTACATCTATCTAACAAGCCAAACACTCAATATTAATGGCGGAGGAGCAAATCAACCCGCCTACCGATGACCCGCAAGCAGAAGGGGAGGAAAGTGATGACGATGACGAATATGATTTTGAGGTGCGTTGCTAGTTGGCTCAACAGGCCCTCTACTAAGGGGTTCATTCTTTATTCTGCGAAGGGGGGAGAAGAAGGGGAAAACGGACCATATAATCATTCTGATGATGATGGCGGTGAAGAGGAAGAGGAGGGGGAAGAGGTATGCGCCCAAATCAGGGATACCGAACTGTGGCTGACGCGTTTGCAAGAATGGCGCCGGGTTGACGGCACTATTGCTCGGCGGAGAAGTGAGTCCCGTACTGCAGCTATAAACATCCTATACTGATAACATATAGAATGGACCTCTTATGGCGGAAGAGGAGGAGGAAGATGATGAGTATGCCGATAATGCGTCTGACGCGGCCGCCCCTGTGTCAACTGATCACTCGAGCGGCGAGAAGTCGAAGAAGAGATCTATCGACGAGGTCAACGACGAGGAAGCATTCGAGGACTCGAGTGACATATCTGTACGAAATGGAGACGCTGCAAAAAAAGTGAAAGTTTGATGGAAGAGAATGGACAGGTTTGCTATTGTATTCGGAGTTGATTTCTTTATTTCTCTTTATCGTTTGGTTGCGTGCTTTCGACTCTGCTCTAGATTGTTGTTGTACTTCCACGGCCATGTACAACGTAGATTCCCTGTACCTTTACGCTTGAAATCAAGGGACAATAGCCTCTTCGGACCATAATCCCTCCTGCGTCCTTGTAAACCTCGTCCTCTCGTTCGGTACCTTACCAATTCAACGTAATCGACCTCGATTGGATCAATCACGACCAATGCGAAATTCTGTAACGCCATCTTCAAACTCTTCTCCTCATCGTCACTCTCCGCCCTACCCAATTTCGGCAATGTCACCGGCCACTTCGCCGCCTCCCCCGCCCCACCAACAAGCCTACTCCCAGGAGTAGGCCGACACCAGCTCGCCTTCATATGCCCACTCATCGAATTGAAAACATCCTTTCTTTTAGTTTCCCAGTCAAAGCCTTCCCTTTGGAGTGCAGTCAGTGCCGGACTAGACACGGTGTTGGCAAAATGTGAATGCAGAGTATGGTCAGGTGCTGATACGATGTGCGCGAGTCCTGCGAAGCGATATTGTTCTTCCGTGCCCTCAATCCACCACGCGACCTCTATATGGGGATTCGATATGATCTGTGAAGATTTTGGGGTGCGAATATCGGTGGATGTTAGGAGAAGTGGTAGGGAAGGTGTGGACTCGGCTGACACAAAATCCCGAAAAATGTGTGAGCGAACGTGGGGGATCGCGATATTGGACTTGGCTGATGAATAGGTGTCCACAGTTGCGAGCTGGATTACTGTATGGACGTCAGCGAGCGTGTATAGGAGGGTTTGGAAACGTACCGACTGATTTTTCATGCTCACGCAGAGCTTTTGCGATCGCAATTTTCCAACGGGGAGCCTGAGTAGACATGCTAGGGTCGAGTAGTTCCGTTACGGCCCTGATCTAATCTCCTAAAAGACAAGTTTTCCAGGCTTGCTAGTGGACATCCCGTTTCGAGCTATCACCCCGTTCATATACGTAGTGACCGCAATATTACACGCGTGATGTGTTTCCAAAAGCATAAGCATCATGTCAGTGGTTTCGTGCACAAGGTGGATCTAATAGACCACATAAATTCGAACTTTGGGCCCAGGGCAGCTACGAACAAAGGGCGAATGAGACAACTGAATATATCCGCTAAGATGCCCGTCAGCGGCGTTAGCGAAGATAATATTCGCGAGTGTCACTGCCTGCACTAGTATTGTCAATCCCAAAATGTGGCAAATCGTCTAACTCGTATGGATGGCATCAACTACAATGAGGCATCGATCAGTACCAAGGCTGGATGGCATGAAAGGGACACTCACGTTAAACGTGTAATCAACTTCTCAGCCATCTCCGTAAACATGTGGGCTTGGTAACAGCCTATCGCACAATCACAACATAACATCGGGTGTACTTTTGGCTTTCTAGTTTATGATCATGAAAAACATAACTTTGACACTGGCCTGCCGTAGATTGATGAGGGCAGCACATTGATTAACGCCATAACCGACTCGGTTCACATATAACTGCCTTGATGAATTTAATAGTACAATAACGAAAAATGAGATCGCCAGATGCGACGGGTACTGGGTAAGTTTGTCAGAATCAGTTTGCCGAGTGAGGGGTGTAGACGTACAACACCGGTCGGTTCTCACATTGAGATGTCATATCTAGGTTCAAGAATGTCAACTCTATTAACGATTCCCATCACTTCCAGCATCCACACCAGATGTTCGGTTGGTTCACTGCAGACGTGTGGTACAACTCTATGATCCGAGTCACATGACATAAGACGCGTCGTCTTCGGCGCGTCCTCCAGCAAGAATGCACGCCTCTACTTCTGCAAAGGTAGTAAGAAATACAAAATTGTTGTGTATCCGTGATTGACCTTTAATTCAGAAACAAGAAACTCGGATCGCTGCATTACAAGCAGAAGTAAACGAATTACAGACTGCACTGGGGTTTGCTTTTATTCTAATGACTCTTTCACGAGCTGGAGTTCTTGCCAATACAGAGAAAACGAAGATGCAGAAGAAATTGTAAAGAAACATATTAAACTGCTCCATCGATACAACGAGGCTAAAGATGCCACACAGGCAGGTGTGCGTCCGAACTATGAAAATTTATTGACTCATCAGGAGATAATATAGATTCTCATCGGTAGGGTAAACCTCCACAACCATGTCCTCGCCATAATATGCTCAAAACTATACAGCTTGCCACACTAAAGGAAACGACAGTGAAGCAATTACACATTGACCTTGACCTACATGATGAAGAATAGGTTTCTGGTAGCCGTTATAACCTTCAGGAGCGAGAAGCTCTACCCATGATTGTACTATAGCCGGATAAACTAGCGGTTCTGAGCGCGCAGCTTTGCATTTATCTTTCGATAACGATCCAGCTTGTCCCACATCCCGCCCAAATGCCCACTGCCCGTCCCTGACTTGTTTCTAAAGAAGCGGAGTCTGGCCAAAGCTTCGTCGGGAGTAGAACGTCGTTCGTCATGTCAAGGCCTAAATTGCCATGCTCGTTCCAACCCCAACCCCATACCTCCGTCCCCAGATCCGATAAAGACCCGTTTACCGCAAAGAGACAAAGAACATGTTCACTTCCGCAAGCGATCCTCAACAAACGATAAGCTGCTGATGTAAAGGAGAACTGCACTGGCGCAGCGTCTAAACCGCCGCCTACATCCCGACCCAGCTGTCCCCTTGAGTTACTTCCAGCCGAAAGTACACAAGGTTTCCCATCGGTTTCGACGACGAGATATGTACCGTTCCAGGTACACCCCAAAGCTTTAACATCTGTTACGTCATGAATCCCCCGAAATTGGCCGTTCCTATTGGATCCAAGACAAGAAACACGACCTGAGTCGTGTAAAAATACGCTGTGTTGATTGCCGAGCCCTGAAGTAACGACAGCCTCACTAGTCGTCAGCATGATTGAAATGTCCTGTGGAACCGCTTGGTAAACAGGAGTCCGACCACTGCCCATTACATTTCCGAGTTGTCCATGCCGAGAAGCACCCCATCCAACGATGAAACTGTGGGTGGATCCGTCTGGAGATGTGCAGTTCAGATGAACGATAACATGGTGAGGGCCAGCGGCGAGCGACTCGATCACCAGCTTGGTAATTCCGGCGGGTACGAGATTATCAAATTTAACGGCGTGCAAAGGTCGGCCTTTCTGCGTACTGCGGTCGACACCCAGATCTCCAAAATCATTCGCGCCCATGGATATCAATACATCATATTTTTCGGGACACGACAGTACGACATAGGTCGTTTCCCATGCAGCAGCAACTAACCGGTGATTGTATCCATGATATCCGCACTCTCGCAAAGGAAGTTCGATGGGGAGGAAAACAGAACCACTAGTCTTTGGATATGATGGCCCTAATTGCCCCTTCTTCCCATCGCCGCACCCCCACAACTCTGGTCGAATTTGTCCCGCGTCGTCGACGCGTTCGAGGATTGCTAGTGTGTGGTTCGCGCCACTGGCAATGTTCCGTATATGCCGAGTACCTGCGGGAAGCACGCCAGGTTTTGAGACGCCAAGGAATACACATGGTTCAAATTTGTGGGAATCATTCAGAGTTCCATTTGCAAGCTGACCGTGAGCATTGGATCCGGAGGCGTATAGAATTATCGGAGCCATGAGTCTCCTGTAACTCCGCTAGCGCGCTCCGAAACGAAAATATATGTTATGTGCTAAGTGGTATACGTATGCATATCTACATTATTCATGATCCAAAAAAATATATATGCTACCCATTACAAAAAGTTCAAATAGACGATTTTGTCATGTAAACTTGCAGCCCATGATCTTGACTATCCAAGTTTTTCGGAATTAGCAAAAATAAGTCGAGTTTCATTTGATATTGCTTACCAGACCCGTCTGGTTCACCCACTCCGAATAACATCTCCGTTGGATGGAAAGCTAGTGACGTCCACCTGGGAATAAAAGCGGAAGGGGGTCGTGGAGGGTACATAGTAAGACCAGTGTTATGATTGAGGGTGGAAAGTGGTGCTGGTTTCGACAAAGACTGAACTATTGTACGCTGAGATCTCCACTGTGTCGGAGTTATGGCCGATGAGCTGTAGTCATGTTCAGTAATGGTATAAGTGAGGTATTATACACTTACGCTGCAAATACACCTGTTTGTGGATGGACATCGAAAGCAGAGAGGCCATTAGGCTGCAAATTCCACGTCCTAGTGGCTACATCTGCGCCACGAATATCCCAGAGCCTCACCTCACCATCCATGCTATAATGGTGGGCACATCAGCCGCCTACCAATGCGAAAGGCTAACAAATGCAAACCTCGCAGACATAAATTGTCCCCCAAATGTTGGATGCCAACGAACGTTCTGCACCCAAGATGCGTGCTCAGAGTACGATCTTACAATGGCATCCTCTTCTTCCAGTCGCCGATCGAAGACTTTCACTGTACCATCTGCAAAACTTGCGATAAATGTTGAAGACGCCCCGCTGTCAGAAACAATTGCGGTAACAGGGCTCTCCAAAGCAGTGTCCAAATCCTTTTTAAATGAAGTTAGTTAGGACGAAATTTGGCCACAAATTAAACTCACCAAAACCTGAGACTCAGTATGTGCGTCCCAGACCCTAATGATGCGAGAATCTCCCCCAACCAATACCAATCCTCCAGACTGCTTCCAATCCAAGACGAGACCGCTACCCCGCCTGACATGGATGATGTCACTGAGGCCTCGAAAGGCGCTTACCATCTGAACTGGGCCCAGATCCAATGCCGGATCATAATTTCGGTACAATCTAACGATGCCGTCGGCTATCATATATGTGAGCTGCCACGCTGTTTTAACAAGTGAACCTTGCCCCATACCAGCTCCGGTCAAGATGATCCCCCCTACATCTTGGTTGACTAACTGAAGAGAAGTGATGGTGCTTCCTTTAGGATTGCCGTTACAAAAGTGATTAACGCGCTTCCGTTGTGACCAATCCCAGACACTAGGACATATGTCAGCAGGGTTACAAAGTTACTTGAGATATTGCCGACCTAATCATATCCGCCTCGTTGGCGATCACCAGGTGCTGATCATATGAGTGGAATGCCATGGAAAGAGGGTTTCCGGAGACTTGAAGGGTCGCAACAGACCTATCCCATCGAGATTTCTCTACACAGCCGCTGTTTAGACACAGTTTTGGGCATAAATGTAATAAACCTAAAGACTTACGTGCTACATCAGACTGTGTCGATGTTTCGGCGATGACTTGTTCGTTACGTTGCTGCCTCCAAACCTGGTAATTGTACTGAACGCTTCCAGGCTCGTCAGCTTCTGTTTGCTGTAAGTCACAACATCAGCCACGTAAAATAGACGACAACCACGGATATATACACCTACCCTCATCTGTGGCTCGGTAAAATATTCAGCACACCAGTCGAAGAACGTGCTTTTGAGGGGTAGCACATCTCTGATCCCCACGCCAGTTCCGAGTCCCAATATGACACTACTACTGGTGGAATCCATTGAGAAAGTACTGCTGCTTGGGCTTGACAGTGAGCCCAATCCAGGAGCGCCTGCATGATTTTGTCTTCTAAGATGATGAGCTAGCTTCCGGCGTGCCTTTAACCGCTCCATATCTTCTTCCATAAGAGCTTCCATGACATCACACGGGAGGAAGTCCATAGATGGTGGTGGTGGTGCCATGTCAATAGATGGACGAGGCGACAAACCTGGCGAAGGTGAACTTCTTGTTGCGGTGGCTGGAGGTGTAGGAGGCCGAGAATACGGCGAAGTATACTGTGCCATATTTAAATTTGGGGATGGAGGTCTTGATATGTCTGGTAAGTCAGATCGTGACTGCTGAAACCCTGGAACAGGAGATGAACGTCCGTCTTCAGATGATGGAAACGCAATTCCCCCGGCAAGGTTCCTTAGAGTGGCAGCAATGGATGAGGTACGCCGTATAGTGTTAGTAACGCCAGTAGTGATAGTGCTGGTCATAGTATCGTTGCGGGTAAGGCCAGGACGAGTCACGACGGGGGATGGGGGTGTTTGGTTGAAAGATGGTGAAGATGTGAGCGACGCCACACCTGAACGAGCACCAATCTGTGGTGACCATCGCTCGAAGGGCATTGCAGGAGGCGTGTTAAGGGATGTGCAATCCAACCGGGTAAAGGGGGATTCCATGAGAAGTGCCATGATATAATCCACAATAGTTTGGGCATTGGTGGCAACCTCATGATACGGATCCACAGACAACTCCAAAAGGACCACGAATATAGTGAAGAACGAGGATAACAGAACCCGGTTCTCTTCTCGAAAGACTTCGTCATCGCCAAACAAGTCTAACCAATCTCCTACAGCCTGCACAGTGACATCTTCGTCGTGCTGATGCACAGGAGTTCCCGACTTCCACTTTCTATCTTCTTCCCAATAGAGCCATGCGCAGACCACAAAGTGCCCTCGCCACTCTTTGACCAGACAACTGATCAAAACAATCAACTCCTTCCTAACCATGGGGCTCGCATCATCGTTGACGGCAAGAGTGGCACCCGTGACTACCGCCACTTCCATCCTGAAATGAATACGCTCCTCCAATTGGTACATCGTACCAGTACCACCTCCGCCCTGTTTTGTCGAATCTGCTGCGCCACTGGCTCCCATGAATGTCCCCAGGGAAAATAACGCAGCCGATCGTACTTCTGGTGAGTCGTCAGACAGTAGTCCAATAAGCGCATCCTGCGTTCCTCTATCCACGCCGTAGACCCTTATTTCATCGTTGGCATCCCACATCTGTCCTATGCACAAGGCAGACCATTGCCTGAGTAAAAAGTCGCCTTCATTCAGGCGATCGAAACAGTTATCAAACACCCTCTCACGCCAGCATGCCACTTGTCCGTGGGGGAAGTCGCGTGCGATGGCGGAAAGAATAAACGCACACATTGCTTTGTGTTCGGAGCTATTTGGAAGAATTGAGTGACTCGGGTCTTCGTGAACAGCAAGCACGTTCGCAAAGTATTTGTAACCCTGCGTATTGTATAGATCCGCCTGGACTGTGGGGTCAACAGCCAAAATACGGGCCCAGATGAATATAAGAACTGGACGAAGGTCTTGACCGGCAGCCTGCAGAAGTTTCGAGATGTACGGGAAGATACCGATTGTAAGAACTAGATGGACGGCCCATGGCCCGAGATCAACGAATTGAGAGAGTAAAATCAGTGCGCGAAGACGGTGAGGTTGTGAAAGGAGGACTTGAAGAACGATAGGAAGTTGATCCGGAGGTTTGCGTGGAACAAGATGATGGACCCTTGCCGTGTCAACGCCTATGTTTGATTCCATACCGCCGCTCATTGTGTCCGAACCGAATCTTTCCCCACCATTAGGGATGGGAAGGGAAAGAGGTCCTCGTTTGGTCAAAGCAGAACCGCCTCTTGATATCCATACCTCGAAAGCAGTGAGTTGATCAGCAAAGAACCTACTTGGTGCATAGGTATATGGCTTCTCGTTATTTGATTTAGAAGAGCTGTCTTTATCTTGCCGCCCTGCCTGAGCAAGTTTCCTGGTTCTCGCTAGTGTGTTGTTAGTCAATGTGGAGGTGGTATCCGGGTTTTTATATAGAAGATCAGGCAGCTGCCTCAAACATGTATCGACGGCGAGATCCCATGCAGCCCACATTGGATGGGTGTTGGTAGGAGGAAGCGGTGGGTAGGTGTGCGGAGTGCAATGATAGTTCTTCATAATCCGTTCGGCAAGTAGGAAATTGCGAAATAAAGAAGCAATGAGGAGATCGGACCGATACAATCTTGTGAAGACTTCGCGAGAAAATGTAGTCCATGCAATAGTATCAGTGATGGCAGTGAACATCCAATTTAGCTCCCCAAGGGGAGTTCTACGGTCCTTAAGGTCGCCAGGTAGTTGCATAACCATATCAGCGGTGATGTTGTTGGGGAGTTGGTGATTCATAACAAAGTAACGGAGTGCGATATCAATGGGGGAGGTGAGGCAAGAGGTGAAAATGTCTGCTGGGAGTTCGGGACAGGATGGCAGTTGCTCGTTTGCGGCGCAGGCGGCAAGCTGGAGGGAATTCATGAATGGCTGAGATCCGTCAAGGTATCCGCCATGCATCATGTTGACGTCCTGATCACGTCTTTCTGCGAAAATGTTGAAGTTATGCAGGAGATTACCTGCCGCAGAGCAGTCCCAGATGTACACACCCGGAGACCCCAACCAATTCTGCAGCTCAAGAAGAGAAACAGGAATATACTGAGTGTACGTCCGATTGAAACACCACAACTCGCCGCTAGCTGTCGGTTTAGGAACCCCATGTCCATTGTAATAGAATAGTATAGTGTCATCCTTCGCTTGTTTGCGTTGAGCGACACAAAACCGACGAAGGTCGTCCAATGAGGGGTCGAGAATGGGTTTGTATGGAATTTTCAGGCTAAGACCCTCGAATTGGTGTTGTAGATTAGTGCCAATGGCTTCGAGCGCTTTATGCGAAGGCATGGTATGTGGGTCCACCCAGCACTCCAAGACGGCACACGGGTTCGTCTTGATTATATCTGGCGGATCTACGTCTATGTTAAGGCAGAGAATAAGCATGGCGTTGACACTTTTAAGTTTCCCGGGGGATGAACCACGCCAAGGAAATACTTTTGATGACCAGGGAGGACGTGGTGTAGGATTTCCACACGTCAGGTGTCTTTTGGCCGACCAATATGGCACGATTGGTGCCGGGTCAGGGAGAGTTTCTACAGAACCTCCGAGTAGTCCATTGGAACTAAGAAAACCATTTATTCCTAAGCCATTAGTGGTCTGATTTGAGGAGGGGTCTGAACGTGAGGTAGACCGAGGACCATGTTCGGTCTCAGAATCCAGATCAGAACTTTGGCGGTCGGTCTTCAGCGTAGACATGGCAGGCCAAGCGTCATTGCCACCTGAAAAGATAGAGGTAAAGATTACGGCTTAAAATATGAATACATACGTACCTAGAGCAAATCGAGCTCCAGAGTTCTGGTGAGGTTGGGCAAACATGACTGTATTAATTTGTGACCCGGGGCCAGAATGTAAGTTTGGAAACCGTATTTTAAGTACCCGTTACAATCGAAGTATATGAGTGAGCGGAGAAAGTCCGTTAGATCAAGTCTAAGCTAACTGCAGCCTAGGCGCTGAGCCTTTGAAGACGGTTCGGTGGTTGTCGTAAGTAAGCTCAAGGCTGGTCCGTCACGAGGACTTCGGGCAACCGTGACGTTCTCAGGCCGCCACAACCATGGCTCCTACGGACCCCCATCTCGGGGCTATCGTCGAAATTCCCGCCGGACGGGGCGTGGTTCGTTTCTGTGGCGCAACCTCCTTCTCTCCCGGCAAATGGATTGGGATAGAGTTAGCAGAACCCAAAGGAAAGAACGATGGGACTGTGATGGCTGTTACTTACTTCAATTGCAAGCCAAATCATGGTGTGTTCGTCAGACCCAGCCAAGTGAAAGTCATCGAGGAAGATTTGCCACCACCTCCAACCAGTAGTGTACGTCCGCTGAAAGCTTCATAAGACCTCTATTAGCTCACTTTCTGGATTGATATGCGTTAGCGCGTCCCGGCTTCTGCTACGCGCCCTGCCCCGGGTCATCGACGGACTTCAAGTACAGGCCTTGGGCGTATCTCGTCTCTGCGTTCCACACCATCTGTTTCTCCCCGCTCTTCTAGCCCAGCTAAGGCCAGTTCCAGTTCTATAGCTACCCCAGCAGCTCGACCAGCTACCAGCACATCTAGGCTTGGTCCACCATCTCCCACGAAACGACTACCGGCACTCTCACTCCAACCACGCAAGTCCGTTCCTCGCCAGTCCCCTGGTGGACATGAGGTCGCCTCTTCGCCGAGCCCTGCCCCCTCTTCACGAACTGTCGAATCACCCACGTCATATACAGGATCCATCTCTCCAAGTGGTCTACCTCAACAACAGGTCGCGTCCCCCCTTTCCACACCGCTACAAACCAATCAGAGGTCCTCGCCTCCACCTACATTACAGATCATTTCTTCCATCCCGAATCCACCCTCTCCCACACACGCGGCACCTAATCTGACAGTATGTCTGTTACACTGAGACTAAAATAATAATTCTTTATCTTTCATAGCGAGTTCAAGATGATCAAGAGTGTCAAGAGCTACGTGCAAAGATTCGCGTCCTCGAAGCAAAACGCGCAGATGAGGCACGTCGTGTCCGCGAACTCGAAAACCGCCTCTCAGAAGCTGAATCGTTCGTCGCCCTCCGTCCTAAACTTCAAGCCAAACTTAGCTCTCAACAAACGGAACTTATCGCTACCCGTCGTGAGCTCGCTGACATTCAACAGCTGTCACAGCTTGCAGAGAGCAGGTTACTTGATTCGCAAGAACAGCTTGAGATGGCTATGTTGGATAAAGAGGTCGCAGAGGAGAGGGCTGAGATCGCCGAGGCAGATTTAGAGGATGTCAAAGAGAAGTTGGCAGTCACACAGGTTGAGCTTGAGGTATTACGGAATGGAGGTTCGTGTATTGTTAGAATATATCAGTCACCGCAGCCTAACGGGAAATCTCCAGGTGTCACAGCACCAGGTCAGGCATCCGAGAAGGATTCCTTAGCGTACATTCAACTTGAAAAACAAAATGAACGTCTTAAAGAAGCTCTCATTCGGTTTGTCAAGCATTTTTTGCCCTTCGGGTCCATTCAGTTCGGTTGATGTTCTATTCAGCTTGCGGGATCTTTCTCAAGAAACAGAACAAGAACAACGCAAGCGGATATCGGACATGGAAAAAGACATAGTAGGCCTTGACGACCTACAGTGTACGACAACTTTACTTGATAGCTTGTATTTCACCTCACCTGTCAAGCCTTGCAGCCCAGTACGAATCTACCTTAATCAAGCTAACCAATGCGGAAATTCAGGTTGAGGACCTCAAGGTGCAGCTTGATGATGCATTGGGCGCAGAAGAGATGTTAGTGCAGCTGACGGAGCGCAATCTCATGCTTGGGGAGGTATGCGTCAGCGCTCTAAGACCACTTTTGGTCGTAACAACTCAACACATTGCAGAAAATCGAAGAAATGCGTATCACTATTGAAGACCTCGAGGCTCTGAAGGAGCTCAACGACGAACTGGAAGAAAATCATGTCGAGACTGAAAAAGCTTTGCAGGAGGACCTGGGTTGGCATATCCAAAAGCTGCTAGGAACATATACTGACCTCTCCTTTAGAGCTCAGAGATGTTCAAATACGGGAGTATGTGCGCAAAGTCGAAGTACTGGAAGAAGGCTGTCAAGACCTGGAGAACACCATTGGCCAGTTTAGGGAACTTGTTTTACAGTTACAAAGGTTAGTTTTTGCACGTACCCCTTATTCCATTTTGACATTGGACTTCAAGTGAACTCGATAACCTCCGAGCAAAAACTCAAACGGCTCAACACGAATCAGCAACGGCTGCCTCTCAGACGGCTGCCATGATGTCTTTAAATCTCAAACTACAGTCGACGGCTTCAAAGAATCAAGCTAAAAACATTGAGCTCGAGATTAAGAAATTGGAGGCAAAAGAAACAAGAGAATTATTGGGCATTGTTCAGGTATACGTCCTTCAAGCTAGTTCGGCTTTATATTTTGACCACTCTCTCCTGGAATTGCTGCAGCCGTATCTACCCCAGCTTTATGTCGAGTCCGACAGTGGCGCTACAAGTTGCTATTTGTTCTTCCAGCGTCTGGCGTATAAGACGGATTTGATAAATACGGTTGTTGCACAGATCCATGCGCTGCCAGAATCTTTGAATGGACCAGTATCGGATGTCCTCGTTGGCGTGTGTGAGGTGCGCGATGTTTTTATTTGCAAGTCTGGATCTGAACTTCAGTGAAAGATGCGAGGTCGATTATCTGGCTTGTCCATGCTCTGCAAGCGCTTTGCCGCGATTCTGCGCCGATGTGATGCCGAGTCGTTTTTGAACATGGGCAGGATTTATCCAGAAGTTGCACCTATGGAGAAACGCATTGATATTCACATCGATTTACTGCGTCGAGACGAGTTTCGCGAGATGGAGTGCGTGAGCGACGTCATCAAGTATGTCAAACTGTGTATATACGAGAATCTGTTTTGTTGATAACATTAACAGGATGCAAGCACAATTCGATCATCTCGCGGAAACATATTTCGATGGCTTTGAACACGATTTAGGTGAACGCGAATTAGGCTACGCCATGTCTTTTGACCACGACGTCGATGTGTTTGCTGCATCAATCGGTCTCACCAAGACTTCCGTTTCCGAGATAATTAAGGATGAAGGTACTCATTCTTTTTATGATAAAGCTCGAATTACGATATGTATTCCTTTCCTTTCAGACACGCCTCTGGAAATGGGGGGCCTTAATATTGAAAGCGAACTTTTCGGGCCGTTGCAAACAATCCTAGATCAGTGCAAGAGTGTCAAAGCACTATCCAAGTGAGCCACTATCGTGGTGTCTGGAATCAATTTTAATATTACTTTTGCTAGAAAACTTACGAAACGTCTGGAAGACCTCATTCAAGACTCCAATGCGCTTAAGCCACATCTGTTGCCTCAAATTAAAACGCTTAGCAATTGCGTCCCCGAACTTGTAAACTTCGGTATATCTGTAAGTTCTTTTTATTGTAGCTATGTGCGGATCGTGGACATTAACTTTGTCTATCAGCTGGCGCAGCAAATCATGCCTCATATAAGTGATGTACGTAGCTCCAAGGTGCCCTTCCAGCTGGCGACAGTGTTATCTTTCGTGAAACAAACGGCCTCCTCGACTGTAGCTAAAGATAAGAAAACTGGGATAATGCCTTGGGAGGTCATTAGCGAGTCAATGGGCCGACTTGTCCAAGAAGCTAGTCGTTTATTGCCCTTGACTCTGGAGGGAGAAAATGTCATAAAAAGTAGGCTGTTGTTAATCTCCCAGGTTAATAGTTTACTGAGCGTGGTTTAGTCCCCGTTACGGCCCCGTGGGTTTCGAGAATAGCAGAAATAAAGGCTAGCACTGCCGTCAATGTCGAAGCGGAAAGAAAGGTGGCGCAGCTGAACGACGAGATGCAAGGTCTCGTAAGAAGTCTCAAGACTAAAGACCAAAGCATACAAGAATCGGTTGTCAAAATCGAGCTTATGGAGAGGCGGATGGAGGCCGTCAAAAAGCAGGCCGACACCATCGACGACCTTGCAAGCGAACTCTCGAAGGCCAGGAAGCAAGAACGTGCTTATGAAGAGGCTATGGAACAACTGCAAGCCGATTTGGATTCTTTAGAGCAAGACAACGCGAAATTGAAGTCAATGACCAACGGGCATGAGCAGCAGGGTAAGCCGCAATTTAAAGTACTCGAGGATTACACCTTTTACTTGTTATACCAGCGTCAGGGACTCAGCCGGTAGAGGCCGAAAATGTTCCAGTAGAGGGAAGTCTAGAAACGTCCCACCTCTTAGAGCAGGTGAGTCATCACTCTGTTGGAATCAACATCCCTATTTAAGTTGTATCGTGCAGATTGAGGCCCTGCGAGGGACCGTCCGCTTCCTACGGACGGAAAATTCATATCTCAAAGGACAAGATCTGCTCAAGGAAATTCAGGCATTGCCACGACTACCTGATCCAACTAGTCGGCTTCCCACCCCAGAACTGGAACCCCCTGGCATGTCTGATTCTGACGATTCTGATTCAGATGCTCCTTATACCCCTCCAACACTGCGTTCTCTGGCGACTGAGACAAAGCTATTGTATCGTGATGTTATTAAATTTTCATCAACACCCCGTGTTGTAGATCTTTCATCCCTCAACGTGAAGAGAGTAGACAATGGGAAAGGCGGAAAGGTCTGGATGCCGAAGAAGAAAACTCCGGCGCATCAAGTATGGGAACGGAAAATGGAAGCGGAAAAGTTAAGCAAGCGCGTCAAAGGCTTGCTGGACCGCTCCAGTGTCATTGGAGGGTACATTTAAGCCCACAAACTCGATATTATTATTGTACCGTTTTACCTTACAAGTTTGATTAATTCGAATACCTCGGCGGCACCGTCCGAAGATGACGTAAGCTGCCGGAACTAGTCACTTATCAATCCGGACGCGGCCGATGCACCTTTGTCAAGTCAACGCCACCAGCCACACCAGCCGGAATTCTCTGCCACAGCTCGACTTTGGCCAGCCACAGGAAGAAAGTTCAGCGTAATCCATAGTTATTTCAACAATAAGGCCACACATTAATTGAAGGATATCGACAATACTGCGAAGGCCAGTATTAACATGGTCAGGGTACAAACCAAACTGTCCGAGTCGGTGAGTGATAACGTACCACCTTGCAAATATCTCAGCCACCTCAGGGCATTTGGCTGGCCCAAATGTAGACAGAGGAGAAAAAGGAAACCACGGAGAAGAAAAAGACGGCTTCCAAAAAAAAGGCAGTGGTAACAGGGGTATGGCCTTGTAAAATTAACGGATGCAACAAACAATTTGCCCGCGAAGCGGATCTGAAGAGACATCAAAGGACCACTAAATTACACTCCATGCCTGGCTTGTGAGTATCAACGTTGTTTTCAATGGTTTCTATACTTAGTGTTATATCTACTACAGTGCATGTCCACAATGTGACGCTACATTTACTCGAGTAAGCGGCAGTGTATTTGACAATAGGAACTCACGTGAAGTAATGATATTTAGACCGATGCTTTAAGACGACACCAAAAATCAAGGTAAGTTAGTGTTATGCAACCTCGCAGCTTACCTGACTGCTGGTTTTTTAACAGACACAACGGAGTAATTATTGAAGCCATGGAACCTGAAAGAAATAAGGAGGGGGTAGAAGAGGCGGCGTCATCCGGTTCCAAGTCTAGAAGTCACAGTGAAACGCCTTCTTCCAAAGGCAAAGACAAACTTGCTACAAATTCAAATGCACCAACAGCTTTAGCTCAACCTGGTACCGCTGGCCCCGCCAATGGCCCTTCGAGTTATTATCGCCAGCACACTGTAACTAGCCACGGTGTGTAGCTTTGTCTTACCCATGTGTTCGTTTTCTGATTTTGTTGATAAGTCTTCTCGTCACATCCAGCCCAAGGAATGGACAGCCAGTATCCACAAGGTACCGCATTACCTACATCTGCTACAAGGCTACATCAGGCCAATTGGCCTTCCCCGCCATGGACGACTGATGGCCCTCCACCCCAAATGGGCCCTATCACCTACCAAATAGCCGGTCAACAACCTATATATTATCAGCCCTCTTCCTACTACCGTCATAATGCTGGTCTGGTACCGCCCCAGTCCCAGCCTCAAACGCCCCAACGACCTCAGATCAATCCCGAGCTTGTCTCGCCATCTCAAGGAAACCAGAATGCACAATCCAAGAATGGCTCCCGTGCCACGCCGCCAAATAGTAGCGTCTCCCGAGCGGGCACTCCAATGCAGAATAATCATCTCTCCCAGGTCGACTCAAATTCCAACGAACAAGTCCAAATGACCAATTTCGGATCGCACAGTTCCGACGATCAAGGAGACATCAATCAGTCTTACAGTAAAGCGCCAGTTATCGACCCTTCCCTTGATACAACGACCAATTCTTCTGCAGTGGGGACCGCAGAAGATATTGAGCGGAAATACGTCAACGGAGATCCTGCCCTTTCTTTAAAGATCACCCAGGCTGCCATGGAGGCAGTTCTTGAATCTGTCAGACATGAGACTGATCTTGCCGAAGTGGCCCCTGGGACTCCTAATGGGACGGACGCACAAGATTCTGCTGAGGATCATCAGATGGACTACCTAACTACCGACCCATCTCCTGAACGACGTGAGCGGCATTTGTCTGAGGGTGATGGGAATGCCGATGTTGATGGAGAGCCCAACGCGGATAAGGGGCGTACTCTCACGACGTCGCTGTTGAATGGCCATGATGGTACGCGTGGGTATCATACTCCCCTTGACCTGGTACGGCCTGAACCGATGGAGCACATCCTTACAGAGGATGGCGAACCGATGCTTAACCCAGGTCAGTTCGTCCCGTTCCTTAATTTAATGTTTCGAGTACCAAATTTTATTTTGCCCAGCCGAACTCTTGACTCAGGTTAGTGGAAATGTCAGTGCATCTGGCTTGTCTAATTTTTACACAGGAATCTTTGGCTTCTCCACCTCCTTCGTGACGTTGCCCCTCTTTCGCCACTCGAGTCTCGCTTTTCTTGTATTTTCGATTTGTGAAGTCTTTGACTTATGGTCTCTACTTAGCTGCAATTATGACAGGACTATGAATAATTGTTATTGGAACCTGTGCGCGACAAGCTATGGAAAGTTGGAATGCGTGTCTAACAAGCTGTTGAGAGCAAGGTAGAACGTGGGATGACAACTCAAAGAATCTCGACCTTCGGCCACAAGTACTGTGGCCCTACCTGTGTTGGGATAGTTTGAAAATCATATCGAATGGGAGGAACTGAATTGTTTACCTGGGTTACACACATGGCACCAAGTTTATGTCCGGTTTCAACGCATTCGTCCAGGTTCTTTTCTGCAACAAAAGCACCCAGGAAACCACCAGCAAATGCATCGCCCGCGCCATTCGTGTCAACAATTTCTTCGTGTTTTAACGCATGTACGGGATAGACTTTCGGGTTCTCTACGTCGGTTGAGCTCACCAAGATCGTAGACTCAGGCCCTTGGGTGAAGATGACAATACGAGGACGGGAAGGATTTGATTTGGGCAGCACTGCGATCGCCTTCGCAATGGCGGTAATATTTTTCACGTCTGGCAACCCGTTAGCGCTTGCCCAGGCTTCAGCTTCACTCTCGTTCCCAATGATGATGTCACAGTATGGCATAACCCGCTGGAGCTGCGCGCCGAAAAATTGGGCGATGAAAGGAGCCGAAAAGTTCAATGCGAAGACCTGGATTAAAAAGAGATTAGTTAGGCTGGGGAAATGTGGTCTATGTCGAGGTTTGCTTGCTTTTGACTCATGAGATGCCGCTTTTGCAAGTTCGACTACAGACTCAACGCCATGGGTCAGAAAATAGCCTTCAACGTAAAAAACCTTCGCAGCGCTGATCAATGGAGCGACCGCAGGGGAGGAAAGGTGAGACTGCTCAAATTTCTCCGCAGCTCGGAGGGTGGTCACTAGTGATCTGTCTCGAGATTATGTCAATAAATTGGCCTGGGTTGAAGACCATGGGACATGCCGATGGTGACCAGTGATGATGACCGCACACGCTCCCGTCTTTTCGCCTTCCTTGACGAGATAAACCTGGTCCAACCCCTCCCGTTTATTTGCGGTTTTCAGTTGCTCAGCGAGATCGTCGTTCCCTACGCATCCCGTGAATACGACAGATCTGGGGGGGAGAACATACTAGATAGAGATGGTTTCTGTTAGCTTAGAGGGTACTGCAGCATGACTATCATACAGCAGCCCCCCGTGCAGCATTCTGTGCTGCGCCTCCAGCAACATATGTGATTTTGTGGTTTCGGGCGACATCATCGTAGCTGAAACTCTTATCAATACGAATCTTTTTGTAGCGATATGGCCTGGCTCACATGGGGTCGTGTTTTGCCTCCGCAAGGATGGCATCATTCGCTTTAAGATCATATTTTTTCAAGAGTTCCTCCCCGTTTGTGACTTGCATATCGAGCAATGGATTGCCCATGCAGAAAAGAGAATAAGTCATTTTGATATGACGATGACGAGTGTGAGTGTAGGACACGTAGTAGACGCGCACGATACACGATAAACAACTTTTGCTTTGACTTCCACCCGAAGTAGATTACAGTAGATATCAAGATAATCAGTGATTCCCTTTACAGTTAAATCTCGTTATTGTACAACCAAACATGTTGAATTGTCTATGAGTAGCTCAAAACATTTTAAAAAACAATTCTTCTAGCCATTCTTCATATTATTACGCCTTGAGCAAAGCCGGGGGGGTCAATCCCGCAGAGAGGCCCTTCTCGCCAGCGAACGTCGCGCCTGTGCCTTGAAGCTCTTCCCTGAATTGAGAAATAGTGTCAAAGTACTCCTTGAAATAAACGGGAATCAAACTTACTCGATGCGCAAAAGAGCGTTGTATTTCGCCACACGTTCACTCCTGGCAGGGGCACCAGTCTTGATCTGTCCTACGCCGAGGGCGACGGACAGATCGGCAATGACGGTGTTTTCGGTCTCGCCGCTGCGGTGAGAGATCATGACACCCCATCCGTCCGACTGCGCAAGCTGAGCACTACATCCGGATACATATATCAATGGACGGATGGTCAAATGATATAAGTTACGCACGCTTGAATGGATTCTGAGATGGTACCGATTTGGTTGACCTATGGCGAATCACAGCTATGTGAGACGCAGCAAACATGCACTAAAAAATTCGAAGACCTTGAGGAGAAGGCCGTTGCATGCTTTCTTTTCAATGGCTGTCTTGATCCTCAGCGGATTTGTGACCGTCAAATCGTCCCCAACAATCTGGATACCGCTAAGCTTCGTGAAATGCGTCCACGCCTCCCAGTCATCCTGGTCGAAAGGGTCTTCGATTGAAACGATAGGATACTTCTTGACGTATGTCAGATAGAGATCGGCAAGTTCGACACCAGTAATCCATTTGGTAGGGTCCGAGTTGGGATTCTTGAAATCAAGATCATATTTACCGTCTTTGTAGAACTCAGATGAGGCGACATCGAGCGCGATCTTGATCTTGCCCTCGTAACCAGCTTTCTTGATGGCTTCAGCGAGTAACTCGAGAGATTCTTCAGCGCCCGAAACATTCGGTGCGAAGCCTCCTTCGTCACCGACATTCACAGCTGAGACAGATGTGCTAGTCAGCAATCCCGTCACACGTTATTGTGCTCGAAACAAACCATCAATTCCATACTTGGCACTGATAACCTTTTTCAGGGTGTGATAGGTTTCCGTACCAATTTTCATTGCTTCAGTGAAGGATGTCGCCCCGGTAGGAAGAAGCATGAACTCTTGGAATGCGAGTTTGTTTCCCGCATGGGATCCACCATTGATGACATTAAAAGCAGGGCAAGGAAGGATGAACGGTGACTTGACACCAGCTAGATCAGCAAGATGCTGGTAAAGGGGGACACCTTTCTCAGCAGCAGCAGCCTCTGAGACGGCGATAGAAACGCCGAGAATGGCGTTGGCACCGAGGTTTCCCTTATTAGGAGTGCCGTCGAGCTTTATGAGGAAGTCATCGATATCCTTTTGCGCAGTGACAAGGAGGCCGGACTTGATAAGTTCGGGTGCAATCACGTTGTTGACGTTGGCGACGGCTTTGCTGACACCTAAGCAGATAACTGATTAGATTGCAATAAAATGTAAAACTAATCAAATAATACGAGCCCTTTCCCACGTACTTGGCTTTATCGCCGTCGCGAAGCTCAACAGCTTCGTGAATACCTGTGGAGGCTCCCGAAGGGACGGCGGCACGAAAGCGGCCTAATGCCAGTTAATCAGATCGAGTACAAGAGATGCAGAGACCTTGTCGACCTTTTGCGGTGTGTACATCAACCTCGACGGTGGGATTTCCGCGAGAGTCAAAGATCTTTTCGAGGTGGAATTGAGTGTATTGATACTAATGAATTATAACAGACTTACTTGGCGAGCGTGGATTTTAGTGATAGACATTGAGAGATGCAGTGAATGTCACCGGCAGACTTAGTTTTTTGGTCGATTTTTTACGATGAGCCGTGGTGTTCCGGTTTCTCACGGTCCCCTCACACGCCACTGCCAGGAACGACGCATTAGCTACTTTAAAACTTCGACGAACGTTTCCGCAATGTAGTACAGAAAAGGACTTCCCAGTCCTAAGACGGCCGCTTTCTTCCTTCTCTATTCTTTCCGATCGGCAAGGACTTGAGTAAAGCGGACCTATTCCGGTTTTTGTTTTTGACATTGGCAGCAGAATAGAAGTTCGCTGCTTTTTTCTGTATGGGCATAGTTAATGACATGAACGGGTACGTTTTATAACACACATAGCGCACCTTGTTGGTCTTGACACGAGGTGTTTTGTTCTTCGTTACAACCGGAGAGTCACTGGCATCTGATTAGGAATGCGTCAATCATCACACATTGTAGTGAAATGAATCTAGTTCACCTTGTTCTATGACTGGAGTCTCAGAGGGAACATCCTCCTTCTCACCGTAAACATCACCCCACGACAATTCCTCCTCCTCCTCTGTCCCCTCCTCCGTCCCTTCCTCATGTTCGCCATCGCTGTGGACGCTCTCTTCATCCACAACTTCATCATCCTCCAAGGCACGAACATCTTCTGCGAGGAAATTGTTCTTTTGCATGATCGAGCCCAAATTCTGCTTTACGCCCAACACCTCCGCCTCTTCTACGGCTTTCCCTTTGTTTTTAATATCACCCGACTTGCCTTTCCGCTTCAGCTCTTTCGCTTCGGCCTTGTTCAGTTCCTCCGACCTCTCTGGTGGTGCAACAAAGAACGGAATTCGGCCCCTAACCCAATCACTCAAAACGATCTTCGCCACTGAATCTAAATCTGGCTCGCCACCTTTTAACAGCCGCCCTTTCATCCTCGCAAGCTTGTCCAGAAAGACTTCAGGTTCCCAGGATTGTGCTGTATCGTCTTTATTAGGTAGTGGAATGCCATATGTCCGAAAGAGGTAGAGCGGCTTCACGCGATCCATCAATGCAGGTATATGATCAGACGGCGTGGGCAACGCTTCGACACGCACGACACCTTTCAGGACAGTGGAGGTTTGAGTATCGTGGGCAGAAGTTGGGACGATACCGGGACAGTCGATCAGGTAAATTCTGCGGGTCAAGGTGATATATTGCCAAACCTGTTGTACAAATTAACCACTAGCTTTGGACGTCAGAGCCCACGAACCTTAGTCTCTCCCGGTACAGGCGCAACACGACATACTTTGCCGCTTTTCAGAGTGTTGATGACGCTACTCTTACCTACATTTGGATATCCAATGAAGCCCACAGAAATCTGTTTCTTGTCTGAGTGGAGCTGAGCAAATTGTCGAAGCAGCTGAATCAGAGACCCTTTTCCGAACGAATGGTTGGGTGATGCGTGGAAGGCGATTGTGGGGAAGCGTGGGGTCAGGTGTTGAATGTATCTTGCCTGCAATGGATGCCTCGAAACAAAATAACTAGACGAGAAGGTGAAAACTCACAGTTACCCAATTTGGTACCAAATCGCATTTATTGACGACAAGAACGACCTGCTTGTGGGCTTTTTCCTTTTTAATATACTCTAGGACAGAATCACACATGGTCCCGAGAGGATCGCGAGCATCCAATATATGAAGGATAACGTCCGACGAATCTATAACTTTGTAAAGTTCTCCATATATCCGACGAGAAGTACCTTTCGCATAGATAGGTTCGTTGTAATCAGCATGTGTTTGGGGCTCTATAAGAGACGACGCCAAGGGTTCTGTTAAATAATAAGTCAAAATGGGCCCCAGACATAAGATAATGGACGAGCCCACCTATTACCCCTAGTCCTGATTCCGTCGCAGCAGCGGCAGCATCATCAGTCGCGGCGGCCCCCAGTTTGCTGAGTTCTTCAAAGGTACCAGCGTCTATTCTAGGCTTTTTGCGTTGTGCTTTCGGACCAAAGGTGTCGCCAAAAGGTTCTGTCTCCACTATGTGGGGACGCTGGAGGAGTAGTTATAGTATGCAAAATAGAATCTCTAGAATATGCTTACTTTGCGTAAATGGGGGTTAGCAGCATCATCCAAAAGTGCCATAGGCAGTTTGTTGCGACGAAGTAGGACTGAATAAGGGTCATCTTTCTTCGACGCAAGGCTGGTTCTGAAATGATCCAAAGCAGTCTGGGAAATGACTCTTGTGTTACCTGCAAACCCATTAGCATTTCAACGGTTTATGAAGCAAGACAAGACACACCGAACCATCTCCGGTCCGGCTGCACTCTTCCTGGTTTTGTCTCGTCTTCCCCCTTTTGAAAGGCGGCAGCTTGGATGATTTTCCCATCCTTGTCTCTGACGGGCTTGCCGCCATTGAGCATCTTTAGTCGTCCGACTTGCTTGGCATTTCTGTAGAAGTTTTCGCCCTTGACTTTAGCAAGAGAAACTGGTTTCGATGATGAAGAACGGTTTTTTGAGGCGCCTTCCGGTTTTCTTTTCACAGGTGCCATCGCAGTTCGACTTGAACTTGCCAATGAAAATGAGGGACGTTGTTCGTCAATTTCCCACGATTACAGTGCTAACCTGAACTCTAACTCGATCTAACTACCTCACTGGGATGTTTAAGGCCTGCTTAGCTCAAAGTGAGTAAAATACTACAAAGTTCTGACGCATCACCTCAATATTGGCTTCAGCTTCGCGGTCAGTCATTGTTCGTGCAACTTCATTCCAGTTTCACACCTCTGCCGTCCTCCCCGAAACCCATCGTAAACGCCAGGCTCGTTCAAGTAGGAAAGTCAACATAAAGAAAGAAAAAGAGCGTCAGATTGTTGCTGAAGCCAACCGACCCCATGTCGTCCTCGGCACACGACCTGGCGAGGATGCCAAATGGCGTAACTCTGATCTGTCAAAAGTTCTCGTGGACGAAGGGGACTTGGTGGCTAACACCGAAATGCAGCCCCTGGTGCAACCATCTGGAGTCGTTTACCTGCCACGATATGTCAATTTTGGTATCGGTGACGCGGAAAAGAAGATGCTTTTTAAGGATTTACCAACGTTGACCGCTGAGGCGGACGCTCTTCGAGCGTCCAGCACGTCGGATGTGAATCCAAATTGGATGTTACAGACGCATTCAGCAGCAGAGGCAAGGGAGATGTATAAGGCCAATGCATTTGCGAAGCTTCTTGATCTCCGAAATGCAAACGCAGGAGGGATCGCATACGAGAACCGTAGACGGATAATCACTGAATTCTCCGAACCGGCGAACCCATTTGACACAGGCCGGCCTGAGGTTCAGGGTATGTGAAAAAGACTATCTATCTTCCTCTCGCGTTACTGACACCTCTGTAGCTGCCCTTCTAACTTTCAAGATCCGCAATCTTTGGAATCATCTTACTAAGTTCAAGAGAGATATCGGGAATCGTCGGTCACTGCGAAAATTAGTACATCAACGGGCGAAGATATTGAGGTACCTGAAGCGACTGGACCGGGACCGATATGATAATGTGCTCGAGCGCCTTGCTCTGGCACCGGAAAGTGTAGAAGGGGAATTGGTTGTTTGAGTGTAGCGCTTTACCTTGAATGCAAACGTGCTTTGTTCATGATCAAGGTATCCATTAAGAAAAATTAATATTATGACAACGTTTGCAAATTATTTATTTTTTCGTACAGTAAATAGAGTCGAAGAGATGCCTGGGGGAAACAACTGTACAGCATTTCACTTGTTCGTCCACATACAGGAGGTACCCCTTTATTCAGGTTTCTCCATTTCCAAAACTACTTCCGAATATTGAGCAAGAGTTTCTGTGTGATAAATTTGAGGGGCTGCAAAATCCTTGGTGTAGTCAACGTCAAGCTGTGCGTCTGCGATGCCATGCCTGTCGAAAGTGAACCATGTTGACACTATGACAGGCCCAAGAGAAAGAAACAATAAGACACACTCGTTCTTAATATGTGCTTTAACTTGGTGGACTCCCATCGGCGGCTGTTCACATGGACGATCACGACAAAGAAGGCATGACCACACCACGGCATCTGATGGAAGCCCAGCTGTGTACTCTTGGTCTGTGAGCTCTTTCAGTAGGAGTTCCTCGACCTCACGGGCTTGTTGAAGTTCGTCGCCAAGTAGCAGATGCCAGGACACGGCTTTGTAGTAGTGTTTCTCAGAGTGATGCTTGACCTGAAAAAAAAATAAGGGATCGCTGCGAGGCATATTAGGAGGCACTCGCCGCAGTCCTCCATCCAAAAGCGTCCATTTGTACTAAATCTCCGGATTCATCCTCCCATCTCGCACACGTTATGCACGCTAGCCTCGGATCAAGTTCGTCCATATCATCTGCAGTAGTCGTGGCTGGATCCAACCCGCACGCCTTGATGACCTTCTCTACGATTTTCCCACACGCTTTGTCCAACCTGAGATGTTCGCAACCCCACTTCTTGCGTTCCGAAGACATCGACTCCAGCTTGACAGAAGGGTCTGCGCCATCAGAAAACCCAAATAACCACCCCAATCCAATGGGCTTGGTCAGGCATCTGTGTCCAAGTACTTTCGGATAAAAAAGTGGTTTGGTGGTTGGAGGATACATCCCGAGAAAGTCGCCCAAAGGGACATCATTGTCGTACCCAAATTCGTCGTCGTTGTCGAGCCACGAAAGACGGGCGGGATTGCACGATCGGCATTTAAAGACAGTCACGGCGAGCTTCATCCTCTCTGCCATCTCTTCTTCGGTTTCTTCAGGCTCTGGGGTGCATTCATCACTTGATAATCCACATAACTTCATCATCACAATACGCTGGACTTCGTTCCTTTGTTCACCTAACATTTTCTGCAAAAGTTGTCTTTTAATCTTAGTCCGCCATTCATCGATAAGACCCGGCAACAGTGGGACGACCTCGTCGAAACTAGACTCGGTAACGTCGATTTCTGAAGGTAATTCCAGAACTTGTTTGATGGGAGGGAAGGCGCAGAAGTCAACTGGCTCGGGCATGACTTCAACGCAAGGTAGGCGTGACATCTTGTAGGCACGGAGAACATTGATAGCGGGATGTTTTCGTACGATGACAAGAGCGGCGTGTTCACGAAGTAGACGGTTGGCTTTCATCTGCTCCATATATTCGATCATGGGCTTGCTGATATTTTTCCAAATGCGATCAGTTAAAAGGTGTGGTTGTTTGACAAGCTTGTGGTTGGAAATGTCGTCATGATATGGAATTTTCTCGATTTCCTCTCCCCAACCAAGGTCCGTCAATCGATCAATAATTCTACAAAAGATATCTAGTATATTCAGTCCTCGACAAAGCCACGTTATATATACGTACGCTTGTTTCCTGCTTTCTTTCAATTCGGTTAGTTCTTCGGCTCTGGTTTGCACCTGGGCAGCAACCCAGTTTTCGCAAAGAATTGCATGCTAAATGCGTAAGATGTCAATAAGTGACACCACGGAGAATTTACGCAAATACCTTAACTATCTCTTTCACTAGCTTGAGTCTCTCTTCAACGAATACTTTGCGTGCTTCTGTATCTTCGATCGCTAAGTACTGCGCTTTCACAGATTCAAGGTCATCAACGAAGACAACTTCATTTCCACGTTCTAAGGATGTGAATTAATGATAAAGTTGATCATGGTAACAGAGGGGAGAGGCTTACTAGCGGGGCGACGGGGTACCAATTCACGAAACGAAAAAAAATGTTTGCCCTCCTCGTCATCCCATATGGGACGCCAGCTATGGCGCGATTCGTCGAGGCTAGTAACGTGTTTAATTTGGAAAATGAACAAAGTTGTTCTCAAACACTTACTGTTCCTTCGCGCACGTAGTGCATATACGCACGCGAAGCCTCCACTCCACAGTGCGAGCAATAGACGTTAGACATATCTGCAACATATCAAGTAAGTATAAGCGTGGAGAAAGACAAGTCATGACTTACATTGCAATGTGGGTCAAACGCGAGATTCGCCCACATTGGCTCCGTCAGCTGAGGTGGACAACTTGGAAATCCAGGAACATTATCAAAAGCAGCTTTCCAAATGGACAGCGCAGAGCGGTGCATGAGAACACGCCTGAATTCTTTTGTGGTACGAGCGAGATGTAGAACATCAAGTGGCCGCAAATGACCAAAAATCTGTCACATTTTAGTTCAGGGAAAGGTCCGTATGAAATATGAGGCGATGTACCTCGAAAAGAACATCCATAGGCATGGACATGATACCCGCCAGCTTCCCGAGTTTGGCGGTCCGTTTCCTAACACTAATGATCTTGTCGTTCTGTTCTACGGCTACTACGGCGCCTGTGTTCTGGCCAGCATCCTCTGGCGTCAGGTATTTAGGCCTCTTTCGGGACCTCGAAGCCTTGTTGATTGCTATGTTACTGGTACTCGCCTTGGGTGTCATCGTAGTCCGGGCGTCCGCTAAGCGTGACGTGACCAGATAAACGCGACGCGAATCAATTTGCAAGTCCGAGTCAACTTACAGCCCAAGTAAAATTCATGGCAAGCTCGCAAATCACTGCATGTCTGGCTGCGACTCTAAGCCCAGATACCAACACCCGGATCTCTGCAGAATTAAATCTAAGCAAGCTGCTTGCTTTTCCAGGTCGGTCCACCTCGAAACCCCATAATTTTATCCGCGTTTTACTAGTAGTACCATTCATCAAATAGATGTTGGTTTGGCTCTATCGCAACTCATCCTCGCTCAGGATGTCGATATGCCTTTGCGGCAGATAAGTTTTCTCGCGTCTTTTGTTACTTGTCGCGTCTTGATGCTTTTGTGTGCCGCTAGCACTCGGCAAGCATAGTCCTTAGAAAGTACGTGACGGAAAGATGGTCACCATATTTTCCTACATTTAAGGGATCTGCGCCACCTGTTGAGGTATCCATGAACTCTGTACTTGCCCTTCAGCCTCTTGAACTGGTTGTCAAAAGGTGAAGACGCAAATACGTCAAGTTGTTTTTCGGGGCTTGTCTGATCCAAGTCGGAAAATTCGGACATTATGTGTGAGATACAATCTTTTAAATTATATCGGATATTTGATAGAATTCTCCAGGCCCATGCTCTATCATCAATCGCAAATTGCGATTGGCCCGATGAATACCCTGACCTTTTGTCGTCGCTTATCGCTCTTCTGTCCGCCAACTCCCCTGATTCCGTTCACGGGGCAATGCAATTGTTCACTGAGTTCATCAAGTCTGATCTGACTGAAGACCAAGTTTTACCTGTGCTTCGCGAACTTCTGCCTGTTTTGCTCTCTATCTTGGGATCCACAGAAGTACCTATCCGCTCGCCTTACATACCATTGACCCGTCTTGACGCAACTATTATTGCAGCAACACGCCCCTCTCACTCGTGCCCGCACAGTCTCTGTATTCCGCCAGTGTGCGACCGCACTATTTATGGTCAAAGATCAGCACCCGCAAGCCGTGAAGGAAGCCACCGCTTCTGTTCTTCCGGTTTGGCTGGAAGCCTTCAAAGTACTTCTTTGTATCGACCCTCACCAGGATGTCGCAAGCACCAACAATTGGGATGGTCTTGCAATAAGAATTCAAATATATAAGGTTTTTTGTTCTTTGTTTTCTTGTACATGTTTTTCAGTCTTCCAATTACAGGCTCTTGATGCAATACACACATCCTTCCCCCGAGCTTTGACACCCTATCTCCAAGAGTTCTTGTCCTTATCCTTAACGCATCTTGGGACACTCCTCCCTACATTCACTCACTACTACATATCATCTACTGACGCAGTTCCCAACTCGTCCGAGGGTGATAACATTGATCTACCACAACTCATATGTCCGATCATCGATTTCATAGGTGCTGTGGCCAGAGGGGGTAAAGCTAGAGAATGGTTCGAAGGGAACTCAAATATATTAATCGCATTTGTGTTTGGTTATGCGCAGATGTCTCGCGTTGATGTGGGTGTTATATTTGTGATGGTGACATACTTGCTCAAGAAACATTGACACTGACGGCAAAATCACAGGAAGAAATATGGGCCACTGATGCAAATGTCTTTGTTGCGCAAGAGGACGATGAGACGCAGCCATATAATGCTCGCGTCGCTGGTTTTGACCTTCTTTCGGTAGGCCCGTGACTATTGTAGAGGGTCATGAAATAATACATCCTACAGTGCCTTCTCGACCGCGCACCTGCCCGGACGGCATCCACATTTCAGGCAATTATTCAAGAGGTGATAAACACATCCCGTAGTTCTCGAGATGCCGGTAACAATGACTGGTAGGTATTTATGTACGTCATCTTCGTATACCATTCATCGATAGCTACCTCTCAAAGGTGGCGACCACTGGAATCCGCGCTGGCAGCTATCGGGTCACAGGCTGAAGCACTCCTTGATTGCGTCGAAGATGAGCAAGAGTCCGGACGCACAAAACCGATTGATATCGATTATCTCCTCGCTGATGTGGTGCCTTCTGTTTTGGGCCTCTCTGGTATGTCAAAAGTTTCAATATTATTAGACATTGTTCATTTTTCTTGTGGCATAGATTTCCCCTTCTTGCAGGGGCGAGGCTTTGTCTTCGCTAGCCAATATGCGAAATTACTCCCCATTCAATTAGCTGGTCAGTATCTTGACGCAGCTGTGCAAGTGATAGAATCCACCGAGGCCGGAATTCCTATCAAAATTTCTGCTGTTAAAGCCATTCACAAGTATGTACCTTCGGTGACCTCCTACTTTACATCTCCAGGTTGAATAGCGTATAGTTTCTGTCAGGGAGCAGATGAGTCAGCCTTGATGCCCTTCGTCCCGCGTATTGCGAAAGACCTTGCGCCATTCCTATTGATAACTTCGGATGATACGCTGTCTCTTGTTCTTGAGACGTTAGCTGTCGTTATAGGGATCGATGGTGGTAAATGGTTAACAGCCGAGCTGGCAAATTCGTTGGTTATGGCTGTTTTAGAGGTGTGGTCGAAGAACAATAAAGGTAATAGTGAGCCCGGGCCTTTGAATTACTAATGGACAAATCTTGACTAGATCCCATATCTCTGTCGGTCTTAAGCGATATCCTTTCATCCTTGGCATCATCATCCGCCTCGGGCATCTACGAGACGGTAGTGAGCCAAGCATTGCCACTTTTATGTACATCACTAGCATCGGCGACGCCAGACCAATCCTGGATCGCAAGCTCAGCTATCGATCTCATCAGTAGCCTCGTGACTGGAGCGTCAGACCATGGTCTTGGGGAAGGATTCTTTTCCCTTCTTGCGCCGGCACTCTTTGGTTGCTTGAGAGATGCGGAGGATAGAGATGTCCTTCAGGTGAGATGTTCAGCGCCATGTTCGAATGAAAGCTCAATCGGTCAATTGTCAAGTATGGGGTAACGTGCTTAACATTGATCATCCGCAAGGATTGCCAGCAACTTCTATCGTGGTCAGACAATACAGGCCGATCTGGACTCGATAACGTCCTGACGGTCGTGGCGAAATTGTTGCAGAATCAAGACGAGTCGGGCGGATTGGTTATTGGCGACTTGATTATCCATCTCCTGAGGAGAACTGGCGAAGCAATTGTCCCCGCCTTGCCTGAATTACTACAAGCTATGGTGGGTCGCATGACAAGTGCCAAAACGGCTACGTTTTTGCAGGTATGTAACTCATGTGTTTGCCTCGATGCTTTGCACTCAATTTCACGCAGAGCCTGATAATACCATTCGCATTCTTGATCCACAATCAACGAGACACGGTTCTTGCACTTCTCGAGTCGACCAATATTCAAAACCGTTCAGGACTTGACATTCTCATCCAGACGTGGTGTGAGAATGCCGAAACATTCCAAGGATTTTGGCCAACTCGGATAAGTCAACTTGCTCTATCTCAGCTATATGTGTCCGAGTGGCCAGGTTTGCGGAACTTAATGGTGAAGGGAGACATCATCGTAAAACGCGAAACAAAAAACAGTGAGTAAGCCTGAATTTGAATAGTTTCATAGTAATCAATCCTCGTTGGTTGTGCCAGTCATCATGACACGGTCGCGAACGAAGACGAGTGCGCAATGTATTACTTTTGCCTAATAACTTCTGAGCAGCTATTTTGTGACAGATCCCCACGAATTTACATCTGTCCCCTTTCCTGTCAAAGCTCTTAAAATATTACTTCACGATTTGCAGTCTGGCGGGGATGCTGCAACCATTACCGCGCAAAATGAAGTCTTTGACATTGATTCTGACGACGGGGTAAGTTAAATTTGTTTCCACTTATTCCCATCCACTTCAGCTCGTTTAGGATGATGAATGGACGGAAGAGGAAAAGTTCAACCAAGGCTTCAAAGAGGAAGAATTCGCCTTCCTGTCTGATATGATAGGACCCAAAGGGATGGCGTTTGACAACGACGATGTTTTGGACAACAGTGACGATGAGGACCTCAAAAATGACCCCGTTTCTCAAATGGATATGCAGGTCAACATTACTCACCCCTCTCTTTTTCTTTTGAACTTGGCGCTGATCCTTTTGCCTAGGCCCATATTATATCTTTCTTCCGTGAATGCTCCAACCGCAACATAAACAACTTCTCAGCTGTCGTTGAACAAATGACTGCTGAGGAGATGGTTGTCGTGAGAAGACTAGTTGGCGAGCAGCAGTGAGCAGCAGTGAGCAACCCAAGGGACATGCATCTTGGTTTATACGGTGGATAATTGTTTCGTTATACATACAAAATAGGTAAAAAAGTTCGAACCTATGTCTAGAATCCCTCCTTACCCATATCCCACTCCCTTACTGCACCCTTCTTCTTGTACTCAATATCCATTATACTGACCCCTGCATCAGACCATCTATCGGTAATCCCTGTGGAGTCTCCTTTATGTTTCTTCTTACTCCTTAGCTTTTCCTTGGTCAGGCCTAGCCTTTCCATCCGCTTCTTCTCCTCTTTGTCCTCTCTTCGCACCCGGATAAGTTCTAACATCGCGTCCCAACCTTCAAATTGTGCATTGTCAATGAGCCCAGAAGTGGGTATTGACGGTACTGAGAGCGGTGCGACATCGAGACGGGGATCGTATGATGCTTCAAAATATTTGTCCATTTTGGATGGTAATGGCGTAGTTACGTGAGGAGATGGTGACCGAGAATATGTTGCTGGCGATATGGGTATGCGAGATGAAGACGAGCCCGCTTTCGCATAAGATTCAGGTTGACGCTTGGAAGATGGTACGGGTGATTCTGACTCTGGTGTAACACGGGTCATACTACGCGAACGTCTGGATCGAGACGAATCCTCGTCCTCCGTTTTGTGTCTGACTTTAAGCTTGCGTCGTCGTGTGTGTTCTCGGTTTTCATCACCTAAACGTGGATCATCCGCGGACGGACTACGGCGACGCGAACCCCCGAGGTCATCTCGAGCCGTAGCCCCTTTGTTCGAACGCGTAGGTGATGGAGAGCGAGAACCATGTTTACGCGAACTTCGTCGCCGCCGTGTCCTCTTGGAATCGTGCGGATGCCGGCCGCCGTGTCGAGATCTCCTGTCGTCGTGTCTGACTCGTGTATAATAGTCATCCTCTTCGTCCATAGACCAGCTCCTTTCCTTCCTCTTCCTGTCCTCTCTCCTCTCTCTCCGATCCCAAGAGTCTGACTTACACCCACCCATCAATCTTCGCAACCGCTCGGCTGAAGCAGCTTCTTCAGCCCTCAGCCGTCGTTCCCTTCTTTCAAGCTCTTCTCTCTCCCTCTTAATTTCTTGCGCAGCGAGGGCTTGTGCCCTTAGTATAACTTTATTATGGTCATCCGTGCTGCGAATAATAGACGACAGGAAGCGTTTGTTGGTTTTGGGTGCGTTACTTTCAGGCCTACACAATACCCATGTTAGCTGTAAAAGTCAATCTACCGCCATTCACTTTTAATTCAATACTCACAAACCACTGTTTGGGAGATAGGCGCGTATACCGTGCTTGTCATAGCGCTCTGCCTTCTGCCGTGCTTCTTTAAGAATGAGCTCGGCTACATGTCGGTCCAGGTCATCATCAGTAACAGTATTGGAAACTGCTGAGCCCATGGATGCTCGAACGAGGTTGGACACCACAGAGGATAGGGACGACATGTCAACTTAGATGCACAAGAAAGGATGTTGTACTATATCAGCATTGCTTTTTATTTGTTCGTATTGACTACAAGTGGCTGAAGCAAGTAGAACTGTTTGTATACAAGAGCTCATAGTTACAACAGATAAACAAAACGAAGAGACGGCTATTCAAAATGGCGAAGTGGAATATTATGTAGTATGTTCTGATAAAATGCGTGAATTGATGATGCTCGTGAGTAACAGGTAGTAGCGTGGAGTAATTTGTCGTGGACGTGGATAGGGTGATGTGGTATGATCGTTTTTTGTCGTAAAGTAATCGTAGGAGGACCTCTTGCTGGAACACATGATCTTCATATTTTTGGGAGTAGCGCCGAAAGATATGTCACCGAAACTGGGTCGCAGTGCTGGATTACAAAATATAAAAGTACAGTTAGACTTGTGGATGTGCTGGATATCCATAACACGTACGATAAGGGCACGAAACGCTCGAATGTCATAAGTGAGTTTCAAATCAATTCCCCTGTAAGCACAGGCAATCTTAAGAGCTGGCAATTGCGGATGTAATTGGCCGCCATGCCAAACATGGACCGTAACCATGCCTAGCGATTTACGAGTCTTGACGATGTCAAGAATAGGCTGAAGTGGGGTGTCCATGTCCAAGCCCAAGGCGACATGCTGCAGTACCTCGGGAAGTCCACGATAGACCGTAGAGGACACCCACGGGCTCTCGATTTTGAGCTTTCTGAGCTGCTGGCACTTTTGCACAGCGAGGGTATGTTCGTTTGAACTACAAGTGGGTAAGGCAAGCGTTTGGAGAGTGGATCCGTACACGTCAACAAGGTAGTGGAGCAAGCTGGATGATGGCTCCCTTTCGAACTCAAGAACGCGTAGGCTATCCGTGGAGTTGTGAAGCAACCATTTCATGAAATCAAGGGAAGGGGCTGCTTGAAAGTTCATCCGAAGTTCTTCAAGCGCACCAGGGAATGGTTCCGACTTCGTGGATGACAGTTGGGGTGATGTGCCGCTCACGACAAGGGTTCTAAGAGTCGGCCAAACACCTAACAGCTGGGCAAGTGGCTCTCGGTTTTCGGACCAGTTGCTAAACTGAAGTGCAGTGATACAAGGGCCGGATCTCAAAAGGGAGAGCGTTGTGTCATCGAAGGAGGGCGCGGGTCGTTGCATACGGGAAACGTCGGGTAATCTAACGTCTCCACCGGGACTTCCACAACCATATAGTGCGAGAGTTAGCTCGTTTAAATTGGGACATAAGGTGACGGCGTGTGCGAATGAATGTTGGGTGAGACCGAATGGTTGATTATGATCCAATACGACTCGCAAGCGGACAACGGCATCGCTGAGCATCCGTCCACGAGGTTGACAGCGATCGATGGCAGCTTGAAACGCGAGATATGCCGATTGCTTTCGTAATGTGACATTCCGGAAGAGAAGTTTCTGGGCAGGAGCACACCAGTCTCGGCATACTAAAGCGCAATGCCTAAGCAGTGTATCCGAGTCATTGGCCTCCGAATCGTCATTAAAATATGCGGCCTCGATGATATTGAGGACAATTTCCGTAGGTATGTGTACTGGTGTGGGGTTCGTAATGCATGTACTGCGAATTGTGGATAGTTTAAAAGTTGGACACGCTGACTTCAAATCGAACGATACATCGTGAGTCATTTCCTAGTCACCAAAAATGTCAGTAAGTCGAAGAAAACACGAAATAGTGACACACTTGTCGACGATGGAAAAGGTTGATAAAGTTGATAAAGCCCATTGGGGCGAAGGAAAGGGAAAGACAATTGTAATGGATTCCTTTCCATACTTATAGGTCTCCCGGTGAAAAGTCAAAATGGTGAGATCTGAAACAAAACAAAAAAAACGCCGTTGTTATTGTGAAGGATTGAAACTTGCACACACCTGGCCTCAAATGGGTCACCGATGCTCTCCGTCTTCCCCTTTTATCTAACTCCGGATCTTCTAGTAGCCCCGCCTCGAGCCTCAACTAGGAAAGAAGCCGCACGTATAATATTGATTTTGACATTGCAGGACACTTAGCTCGACTCTTACGTGCATATTACTGCTAGGCATATCATGGTGCGTCCGACGTTGGACCATCAATAAGGTTGATCAGACCTCAAGGCACGGCATTCAATGACAATTAACACATCCTACTCCTTCCAACACGGTGCGGACCCATTCGTGCAACACAATAACAAAATAGGATTCTGGCATTACGGGCCGGGTGACTTGGCTAAAAATCAGGAAGGATCAGGAAGGACGAGAACCTTGAAGGAATTTGAGTGGACTCGAGTCACTCGACTGTTGAAAGATGGCACATTTAGGTAATACGATGGCTCGCCTCGCGGTATCTTGCATACCAGTTGAAAAACCTCCATGGTCTTGTTGGTCCGTAAGAGTGTCCAGAAGGACTTTCTAAGGCCGGAAAGAGGTGACGCGTTTCCACGTTCCTATCTCATTTATGATTGACTCGGAGTAAAATCTAAGCCTGTAGGTCTCGGTCGAATGTGGACCTTTCGAATTGTGGCTCGAGGATATACATCGACCTGCGGCGTAAGCCCACTACTCCATAGTCATCCCAGCATTGTTCACAACAAGTAAGTGTGTTGGATAGCTTCAAATCAGTGTTGTGCCGGTCATTGACAGTCAACAAAAGTCATTGACTAGTCGTGACCTGGTCATGACTTGACTTTTCTTTGACTTGACCATAGCACAGCCTTCGGGTCAAACCGTACTGGTGGAAAGATTGTCCGGCAGCGACTCGGATCGTGCCAAAGAGTACAGTACAAAAAATGAAAATACCTTCAACCCATCAAGATATCTCCAGTATCGTCATCCACGTCAACACCTACATCCTCCTCGCCCTCGGCATCCAAATCCAGCATCTCATACAGGTCCAGTTCTTCGTCAAAGCTCCGAATTGCAGACCTTGAGTACATTTCAACCCAGTGCGAGCGGCTGAAGTCAAACAGGGATTGAATGGGAGTAAGGCCAAGCACAGACAATGTCACAGGTTCACAATCAGTGTTATCTTCGTCAACCAACTGGGACTGATGCTCAGCCATTGAACGGAATGAATGACTTGATGACTGAGGGTGGGAAGGCAAAGATGTCCCAACCATATGATCATCGTTGTCATCCATGGGCTCCACAGGGGTTGTGCTGGTTGAAGCAGGTTGCTGCTGCCGCTGTGAGTTCATACTGGTTGCAGATTGTGTGATCCCGGCATCAACTGATGATGGCTCGGGCACTGCTTGTGTAGTAGCTTTTTCAGCATTAGTGCGCACCTGGAAGACGCGCTTGAGTCGCTTCTTTGTCTCTCTGTGTAGGTGTTCATCACGGACATGCATCTTGAGTTCCGCAATCATATTTAGATCACTGATTCCAAGTCGGTTGCGCAGCTTGGTCAGGATGTTGCCGAGGACACTGAAAAGACGTTCGCAAGATGCGGAGTTGGCAGAAATTGATAGAATGCGCATAGCAAAGCGAATGAAGGGTGGAGGATCTCGACCAACAAAACAGAAGTCTTTGTACAGGGCCACAGGGTCAGGACTTCGAGACTACATATCGAGATATGATAAGTTTTATCTATCGTAGCTTGTAGATAAGATACACACCTCTCTGCTTGCAATAACTTGGGCAGTACTACATGCCGACCTGAGATCCGCAAACAACCCACGGCTGTGTAAATAGTCTGCGACTTGTGTATGGAATTCGGTGGGTGGTGATGCCCGGTAAAATCGTTCCCAAAGACGAGTGAGCATTGCAGATGTGCCAGCATTGGTAAGGAATTGGAGTGGCGAAAATGGTGTGCTCTGGTAAAATGGATTGAGAATGACGGCCGCAATGAATATTTCTTGGTCGGCCATTGCCCAACGTGCCTCAATACTCTTAATGATTGCGGCACAACCCACAACATCTTCCGGATCATTCATGGACTTGTATTGCATTACCAGGTGGCCAAAAGTCATGAGTACCTGATCAAGACGGCAGAATGACGACTGTGTGATGTTTGTTGCAATTGCGAGAGGTTCAAGATGGCATTTCATGCTGTGGGAAGGTGAGAATAAATGTGCGACATAGAGGACATACACTAACCGTGCAAGAGAGTGCCAAAACACAGGGTCCTTGATAATTGCCACCATTTGACGAGATTTCTGCTTTGCCTTTGCATCACCTGTAACCACCGTCTTATCCTCATCTCGGGATTGCATCGCGTCATTGAATACAACAAGTTCCAAGGCTGGTCGAAGCTCAAGCAGACGTCGGTAGGCCATATAATGTGCTGTCCATCGTGTGAGAACGGCCCTTATAACAGCCAAAGCAGTCAATCTTGCTTCTGCTCGCACTTTGCGAAGCATGGCAAGGACAAGAGTCTTGCTGCGAAGCCATGTAATAAGCTGTGTTGCCTTGTCGGCATAGTCCAAGACACCAGCATTAGACTTGAAGTAATTTCCGACAATGAGATTAATCTATCTCGAAAAATAAGCTGTTACTGGTGCACAACAGGCAAACAAGACTTGGACACACCTGATGGGCGTAGCAATCAAGCATCACTAGCCATGGATACTTCCGTCCAAGCATTCGGCGTGCCTTTCGACACTCTCCTGATGCATCTGTGACTATCGCGGCAACTACAACACCCCATTTGTCTTGAACTTCACTAATAGCGGCCTCGAGATGGTCAAAAAGCTTTTCAGCTGTCTTCCGCTCATCGGATGTATCCTTGACATTGACGGTATAGATCTAGACTGAAATGATTAGAAAAGCTATCGGAAACTGAGAAAATACACGTACTTTGCCATCAGCTGTTATCATGAACGCCAGAAGATGATGGTTATTGATACCAGTCCACCCATCTGCCTGAAGCGTAGCATCATGGCCTTTTGCAGTGGCTTTTGCAGCTGCGCGAAGTTCTTCCACTGCAGCTGGAAGAAGACGGCGAGTAAGAGTCTTTCGTGATGGGAGGACTGCCGCTGGCAGGAACTCGGTACAGAAATCAATCCATTCAGTATTATCGACCCAGGAGAGCGGGAAACCAGCTGATGCAGTTAGGCGGGCAAGACGGTTCTCGAAACTTCTTTGTTTTTCCTTTGACCAATAATGACTGCCTGCGATATTGATAGTGCTTGTCCGACGACTTAGACTAGCTCCACGACGATATGGAGGATAAGTGGGGTGTGATGGAGGTTGCGAGTAATTACTAGAAGATCCTGACTCAGATGGTGCCGGGCTAGTATGAGAGGAGTAAGGGCTGGGCGAAGGTGATCGGGATGCGAATGATTGTCCAAACTCATTCTGTGAAACACTCAGCCATTCAGGCCTAGCACTTGACGGACCAGGACCAGGAGAATTGAGTGTGATAGAAGGTGGCTGTATAGGTAGTCCTGGGCCCATGTTAATTTGCATGTCGAGGCGTCGTCGTCGTTGACTTGTGGGAGAATTAGGAGCATATTTGCGTCCATGATTTTCCTCTGCCGTTGATCGCACATCTGCACTGACCAAAGGACATTGTCTCAGATGGTTGATGGCTGTCGATGTAGCTGATGATATCCATCCACACCCATTCCTATCTGTTTCTGCCTTCAAAGACCACACTGTTACGGTAAGTGTCAGGGAAACCCCGCTGCGAAGTCTTTTCGAGCACTGCGAAACCCTTCGCAGCGCCTCAGGGCCCTTCGCAGTACCTTCGCACCCGCCTACGCCCCTTTACGACACTTCCCATTGTCCATAGTATATGACCTCACTTCCATTGTCCTCTTAAGCGCATTGTAGCGGACTAGTATATATACGCAACCTGGTGAGGAGATCCCTTAGGTTTTTCTCTTTGGCTCTCCCTCACCAGGTAAGCCCCCCTTTGTACTACTACCCCTTGCATATATATTTATCTTTGGATCTCCCTCACCAGCCCTGCGAAATACTTTCGCGTCTTAGTTAAAGACTTCGCAGCGCTGTCAAGGTCGCCCTTACAGCAGAAAAACCTCATCTTCGAGTACCAGGTGTAGACGAGGCGCAATTCCACGCTTCATAGCCTTTCGCAGCGGTTCGAACACCGCCTCGCCCACCTCCTCCTCTGAAAACAGCTTCGCAGACTCTCCTTCATCACCCCAGACTATATCAGCAATGGATCAGGAGAGGATCGCCGCACTAGAGTCCGTGGTGATGTTACGACCCTGACTCTCAGCCACCTATCTCCGGACATCATCGGACCCTCCGGACTTACAGCACGTGCCCCTTCCCTTTCATGTTTCCTTTATCATCCTTATTCCTTTCACCTTTCCATATA
>QLPE01000188.1:33162-55200 GCA_003314125.1 Hygrophorus russula | reverse complement strand
AGCTCTCAAGACCTCTACGCATTGCCATCCCCATCGGAATCAGCAACTGAGGTCTCCCCGATAGCCGTCTTGCTTTTCTTCCAGCTCACGAAGTCATCCAATAGCGTAGGCCAGGCCTAGTGGATCAGAGTTAACTGACGTGAAGGTACCAGAACATAAAGGCGCACCCCGTCTGCTTCGTAGTCCGCTAACGTGGGGCTCACGTTTTGACAAAACTCCAACATCTGTGAAACAACAGAGCAGGTGAGTGACTGAGTGCATAAGGAGGGCGTAAGGGCGTGTGGCAACAGACTGACCATGTTCCAAAGATCTTTGTTTGCACCTTTATACGTCCCCCTTTCCTGTAATTCTCTGATCAGCTGCAGTCCTGACCCGGAGAACAGGGACACACGTTGATAAATTCTACCACTTCACTCATGATCGTGTACCGGGGCGCCAGAAGAACAGACCAGAAGGCAGTCGCAGTCTAAGCAAATCCAGTAAGGTCCATGTCAGCAGTCAGCAAAGGAAACACACACTTCCATATCAATGTTCCTCATTTGTCTATACACTCGTTCATATGTATGCGAACCACAAAATAATAACACAAGACTCACGGTGGTTTCGCCAGTGTAAAACAAAAGATATACAACTTGGAAAACGCATCCTTCCTATTAGACACGTATGTCCGATATAACGTCCTATCGTAAGGCTCGCTATCCCCACCCAAAAGAGCACTTTTTTTCTTGGAAAGCGGTCTAACCGGTTCTTTGTCTAGTATCAATAGGTTCTCGAGTTCCATAGCAGCAATCGCCAATTGAGACAACGACGATATTCTGCGTACCAAATATAATGCTCAACACACCCATCCTAACAGAAGGTAGAAACAATATTCCAAAACTTACCGTAGAGTGTTCGTACCGTGGACCCACTGATCCATCGTGAACTTCCCCATCCCCGTCGCACCCAGCTGCCACGCCAGAATTAACGGACCCGCACCTTCCATTGAAATCTGCGCATCGGCACACATCTGTGTAAAGCCCTCAAGTCCAATGGAGTCCGGATCGTCATGGTCGGCATACTTCTGGAAAAGTGCTAGAGCGTGGTCAGGTGTATATGATTCTTCTGGCTCTGAAGGGACTTGTGACGTTGGCTTTTTCTTTGGCTGAGGAGAATTTGAATAATAGAATGCAGGGAAAAGAGGAACAGCCTCACCGTTGCGGGTACCTGGACAATAGTTAGCTTGTGTATTTGTCAAGATTCTGACATAAGAGTATATACCTTTAAATCCAATTTTGGAATAGCAGATAACATAAACTTGAAAAAATGGAAGAGAGTAGAACCCAAAGAAACGTACGGTAGCACTCGGCCCAGCTTCGTCGCTACTGTTGACATGTTTAAGCGCGTCAGAGGAACAGCAGAATAAGGACAGTAAGCGCATGCGGAACAAATGTCAAACCACCGCCACAAGAATATGACGAGCACTGAATTCAGCACTGGCAGTCTCAACTCACTAGGGTATGCACTGCCAGTCCTGAATCACAGTTAGCCACGTGTGTAATAATTTGTACATAAAATGAATTACGTCATCAATTCTTTTTTAAAATGAGTTAAATGCGCGACGAGACACAAGTAGGATTACAGCACGAAGAGCCTTACCGTATCGTTTTTTTGGCTTGAGAACCCTTCGTCGCCTTAGTATTCCTGGCTTTCTTAGCCGGAGGGTCAGCCTGTACAACGATGGGCGAAGTGACTATCAGAAGTTGTTAAAAACACAGTCAATACGTACATCAGCATCCTCGTCCACGGTTTGCTTGGGACTGCAAGGGTCCAATGAGCTTATAACTCCTTTCACAGATAAGAAACTCACGTCGCGGCCTTCTTATTAGTGGTTGCCTTTTTAGCGGTAGGTTTCTTTGACGAAGCAGGCTCCGAATGGTTCTCAGTTATGCGAGCCGAACTACGAGTCGTCGCCCGCGTCGAGTCTGCAGGAGTTTCCAGGTCCTGAGCGCGTTTTCGCTGAGATATCCACAGTTACCACTCAGGTAAAGCTGGGGGATGGCCAAAAAGCACCGACTTACTTTTGGTGCCATTAGAGTAGAGCGTAAGGGCAAGACAGTACAGTATTGGACGCGACCAACGATTCTTAATTTGCGACGGGAATTGCCGGAGAGGTCACACTGACTCAGACCACTGCTAGTACTACTAGTAGTAGCTAACTGGCATGCCTACCCAGATTTTCAATGCCAATCCTACCGTATTCGCACCGACCAAGTCTTCAGGCCACAAATCTAGCCTATATGAAGATCTCTGGCTCGACGGCGACCATAACGAAAATGATGAGACAACTGAGATTGAACCCATCAACCAGGACGAAATATTTGGTGCGCGTTGTTTAAGTGGGTAAACATATTATTACTCTTAATCTTGTTCCTAATAGACCTTATTCGCTCCATCAATGACCCGGAACACCCAAATACGCTCGAGGAACTTCGTGTGGTGTCCGCACCGCAGATCGAAGTCGCCGAGAACCGCGTTACCGTAGAGTTTACACCCACAGTACCACATTGTGGCATGTCCACACTGATCGGCAAGTCTTCCAGGCCCTTGTATCCAGTCCCATTGATGCCTGTGACACAGGACTTTCCATCCGGGTCAGGCTTCTCCGGAGCCTCCCAAATCGGTTCAAGATAGATATATTCCTGAAACCGGGTTCTCACCAGAGTGAGCATGCTGGTAAGTCGTACCTATTGTATATTACCGGGTGTTTTTTTCTAAGTTATGGTACACTTAGTCAACAAACAACTTAATGATAAGGAACGAGTAGCCGCGGCACTGGAAAATCCGCTCTTGGTAGAGACGCTCGAACAGTGTTTGGCTAGTGCTGGTCGTCGTGGTCTACCACCGGATTGATGTGTTTCACGCAGTATCGTCACCCGTATGTATCCGTAGCTTGTATTTATCGTAGATTGAATGTACGAGGTACTCACACGAAGCATTCCGGGCGGGGATAGGTTTACTAGGATCATTCTGTTGAATAACACTCGATGCCGTACCGATGGGCCGATCCCAAACATTCAGTGCGTCGTTTTTTTTGAGGTGACGATGGTGCCATGGCAATCTAATTGATGCTACAACGATTAGGCTACAGTAATAAACCAATGCAATGATGTACATGATATGCGGGTATGCAGAACGAATGTGTATAGCTAAAGGATGCCGGTGGTCAAGCCAAATGTCCAGCTCAAAACGAAAAACCAACCAAAAGACCATGACGAACAAGAAAAAAAATAAGCTTGCCCGCCCACACATCAATCCAACAAAAAATCCCAATCGATAGCTGTCTCAGGTGCACTCTTCCCACACCCGAAAATTCTCTTGAAGGCCTCCTTGTGGGGGTTCTCTGGCGCGCACGTATTGATGTCCCACATGCGGAACGTCACATTCCCATGGGTAGACACTACAACTTCATCCCCTTCCCAGCCACGGGCGTCTGCGTTCATCTGGACGTTCTTCATAAGACGGTTGACGAAGCCCGCAGAGAAGGAGGCCTTCCCGGTATGGTGTATGTGTCCCTTGAAGTCGGACGGCAACCACACCGTCACATCGGATATATCTGCCTGGATTTCAAGCAGGAATTTTGATCGAGGGTAGTGTCGACACTAACGCACGGTGGGTAAGCAAGCTTGCGGGCCAAGGGGTACGTGAAAGGACTGACCACTTTGACTTTCACAGGCCCTGACTCGCTTCCAATGGACATACTCATGCGATGGTTCACAGGCTGATATCGCGCACGGTAATGCGGCAAGACAAGCGAAAGGTCTACAGGCTCGTGGATAGTATCCACTACGAAGTCCCATTCATCCTCTGGGTGATATTTCACTTTATGTGTTCCAGTAGGTCTCTCGAGCTACGGAATGACCCCGAATAAATATTAACGGATAAAAACAGGTTGCTGGCATGCTCACTAAAGTAACGTCTTTACCGAGCGTACTAAGCGAGGAACACTGAACGAAGTGTTAGCAGAGCAGCACGTATATTTTATTAGTAAACGTACTGATGGGGAGGACATTATAATACAATTAGTGAGGGATCGGCGGGTAGTTACTGTGGGATAGGCAGTGTTCAGAATTTATAATCTCTGAGCCAAATCCACCATTGTCCGTTTTTGGTCTTCGTTGTATTCCACTTGGTGGTTATTTCCTTTTTTGGTGACAATACACTGCCGGGTGAACTGCCTGTGATGATCTCATATGATATGCTCCGAGTCTTTTTTACTTCTCGTAAGTATTTACCGTCCTTGTATATCACGGATCCTCAAATTCCCTAAACCGACAACAAAGGTACAATGAAACCTTAGAACACAATGCGAGTACTTACAAGTATACACTCGACTTTTAGGGAACTTCAATCATTGAGGCAGTTATAGCTGTCCACTGATGTTGATAGGAGGCGGACTTACACCGGTAAATGTTTGGCACTGCGCAAATACCAAACGGTACCAAACGACCGTTGATAAGGTTCATCGAAGAGCGACGGCACCTCGACGTTGCCTTAAAGAAGCATTAAAAGTCAATTCACGGACTTGGAATAACTCTCAGGCACGACAAGGGATTTAAGTTATAAGCCGTTTCAGCATACGAAAAAATAAGTCACGCCTCACATTGTACCAGACTGATGTATTATCCAAGAACGCAAACTCGACAAGGGATTCTTCATTGCCCTAGGCCAAACCGCTCTTCTTCTGAATCTAGCACGATGACATCCTCCTCTGCAGTCGAATGATCAGAATCTCGATTTAGCGGAGGGTGCCCATCACTATCTTTGTGTTTCTTGTTGTCCAACCCTTTCTTCGGTCGGGCAGCCTCAACAAGGTCCGCGAATTCGGCTTTGTGAATTTTCTATAGGTAGATATCAGTAACAGTAAAAGGCTCAAGGGAGGCGTTCGCCACCTGATAGGCCACAACATCCTTGATCGTATTTCGCTTAACCTTTCTCTCCTCTTCCCATTTTCTCAGGTCTGCTCGGAGTGTGTTCAGGTTCTTTCGCTGGTCCGTAGATCTATCAAGGTTTGCATTGAACATTATGACCCATCTACAATTGGTGCAGTGAGATTAGCACGCAGTCGTGCAATACATTGACAGACCTTTCATGTCGGGTGATCCAGTTGTTGCGTTCTCCGGTAAGTGGGAGTTTGTGTTCACTAAGTAAGTCTTTGAGCTGTTTATCCTTCATAACAGCATATGAAGCTTTAGGTAGGGGTTCTAGTTCATCTAAGGCAACCTCTCTATAATAACGAAACTGGTGAGGTTGAGCTGTTAATAGATAGAGTGAGATAACAAACTAACTTCCCCTTGCCATTTCCATTAAGTGGCATTATTTTTGACCATTCTAGTTTCTTGGAACGACGTTCATGTGGTGTCTCGACTTCGGAAGACATGGGCGATGGACAGTTGTTGTCAATGTGCGCGTTGATATTCCCATACCGTACCTTTCTACTACAAATGGGGCATTTTACAAGACCGCTGTCTGGGAGAGTGTAAGTAGGTGTGCTCGATAATACACTCAGAGGACGAGACCTTTGGGGCTGGCGAGCTCCTCTTCAATGGGGTCAGATGTAGGCACAGATATGTCAAAGTCATCATCCGAATCTTCTAGCTTAGCGCTCTTGACCATATCACGAGCCCTTAGTTTGGATGGGCCTGGGGAACATTCCGTCCCCATACTTGAACTTCGGCCCTCATCCGCGCTTCTTTTGCGCTTTCTGGCAGATCTCCTATCTTTCCGTGGACTTTGTTGAAGATGAGCCAAATTTGTTCGGCTTTCTTCTTCCCTCGATATTCGCAAAACAAATGCTCTGAAAGATTGCTGGAAGGATAACAACGACCATGACTCATTTACAAACATACCTGGCGGACTTCCAGCTAGATACAGCTTCCTCCATGGCCAGATTAATCCTTAAATGGCCTTCGTTTGCGGGTTTGCGGCAGGCTGGACATATCGGCTTGTCAGATATAGTGCTCCTCACACACTGTCCAAATAGTCAGAACCACGGCAGAAAGGTAGAATTAACGCGTCTTTTTCTCACACAGGAGCAAAAACAATGTCCACATTGCAAAGTAACTGGCGCCTCGAATAGTTCGCTACAGATATCACAACGGAGGGCGGCATCAAGCTGGCGCAACCCCGGTACAATTGAGGAGGGCGGGAAGTCCGTAGAGTCTGTGATATCCGCGTTTAACAAAGCTTGGACGTTGACTGTCGTAGACATAGAAGGGGTCCAAGTTTGCTAGTGAGGAGTCACTCGGAGGCGGTCGATCGCGTGACTGACGCGGGGTGTTTCATTTGTTGCTGTTATAATCTCAGGCCTTCGCCAACATGAACATTACTACTACAGTAGTTCTGGCCTGAGGTCTGTCGCGACCTGCTGTTTGCGAGACTCGGATACGTTTCGCCAAAGTCACACAACCTATTGCATGGCGCAAGCGCATTTAAACCCGGTCAGCGAAAGGCGTATCAGGTCGTCACCCCATCCAACAAAGTGCTGGAACCATCCCAATGGAGAATGTAGTCTTGTGACTTGTCAAAAAGTGTCAATCCCTTCACTTTTATGAGGGTGTATCCATTCGATTCGGCAACAGCTACTCCCAGGTGAGAGTCGTCTTGTCGTCTAGGGTATGCCTTCGCCCAGCCTTTGTTCGCTTCCGTTGGTGCCCTCGTCCCCCCTCTTCTGTTTTTGATCCACCGCTTCCCTCGCGACCCTCGTTCATGGAGCAGGCAGATTCCCTTGTAACTCTGATCCGCTATCAGCGTAATTCGACTCTCCCACCCCAGTTTTATGTGTGGAGATTTGTGGGTCAACACGATCGCTGTTTATATGAACTCTTGTCTTCATTGTCGGAACAATGTACATTGGATTTTTCAGCGCGTCGAGCACTTGTACTTGGCATGGCGAAACCTGTTTAGGTCAAACTATGTAACCAATGCAAATTGGCACCAAAGTCGGCGATAAGGTTTTGTGCTTCGAGACAGCGTCTGATCTGAATTAAAGGGTGTTGATGTCTGCTTAAAATTGGGGCGTAGAAACTGTGGTAGACCCACGTCAATATGTATGTTCCAGCTAAAAAAACAGCAAAAGTACAGCTCTACAACTACTCATTACCAAACAATCGCTTCAACAATGGATGACAGCCACAATAACGTCCAACGCATTCTTTGGCTTTGGTCTTCATTCAACCGTAGTTAAGGCGGAAGATATCATTGAATCTACAATACGTTGCATCAGTGACACAAAAAAAGGAACAAATACTGTCCTTGACGAAGGTAGACAATCTGAAAGTAGCAACACTCACACGTAGTAACTCCCACCATCAGGAATGAGTTGGAAGACCTGACTGTACTGCAAAGGATTTGGACTGTCGTCCACCTAAGGATTATTTTAAGTGACGTCTAAGGCAATGCAAGTATCAGCGTACCTGCAGCATACCGGTGACGCTGACAATGATACTGGCGACAGTTAGGCTAGATGGTTGGGCATCAAGCGTCACAACTTTATGTTGAACACGACTGAACGGCAGACCCTGAAATTGAATGGCATCAATGGCAAAATGTTCATAACTAGATCTGACTCACCGTGAGTTTTTCGTTTATAGCTTGAGCGCCTTGTATCGGTACGCCTTCCCATGAGAGCATTGATCCCTCACGCTAAGACAATGTCATGGTAAGAACATACGAAAGATCGGATAGATCGCGACCTACATAGAGGCTTTGTAAATTAGCACGGTTTGCGTCGAAAGTAGTGTAGTAAAAGTCGGTAAACTGCTGTGCGATTGCATTAATATCGGCCATTTCAGAGACTGTTCACGGTTAAAACAGAAAAGTGCACGTGAACTGCTGTCCCGGGTCGTTTCCACATATGACCAACTACACGCTACAGGCAATGGCAGCACCCGACCTTCCACGTCCAACCATGCGGCGTAAATCATCGGCCCAAAACTTACTTTCTTCTTTTAAATCAACACCCACACCTCCCCCAATTTCAATCGCTACAAATTCGACTACAGCTTCATCTGGAAGCGTCACTACACCAACAACAATGGCGCCTCGGGAATGGGATTCTCAATCCATGCATTCGGACAATCCCGTTGTGGGCAGTTCCGGTAGTCCTGCCATTCCTCAAGGAACTTCGGTTGAATACCTACGGGACCTGGTGCAGAAAAGAATTATTACCTTGACATACATGAGGAATATTCACGAAGGGTGCGCAAAGTAAATACAATTTAGAAGTACAAATTTGAATCTTGTGAGCAGGAGAAGCCATTGGTTCCATACCATTCTGATGTCGAGAGCAGAGCTGGACAAAGTATTCAGTAATACCAATATGAAGAAGCGGTGAGTGCGGACTCGGATCTATAATATTCCTTCGGCCATCATTCAAATTCACATCTAGGACATACCGTTTCGCCATACTTGGCATGTCTCTCTCAAACTTGTTGGACATTCAGCAGCCTCAGGATTTCCTTCGTGGTCTCATAAATACATTAACAGAATACGACCAAGCGAAAGAAGAGAGTGACAAACCCAAGATGGTGGACTTCGTCTTCTTCACACCATCCAAAGACTGATTTCGTCATTTAAAGCGTCTATTCAGATCAAAGATGGGTAAGCGTCAAGCGGCAGGCGGATTCGAATATGCCGTTCCGTACACTGATACTGAACCATCCTACCTAATAACACCTCATATGGTATGCCCCCTCTTGAGCCAATCTGACTTCCTGACTACCCGTTTTTAGCCCTTTCCCCTCGATTACCACCAAACCCTCCTCTCACTGCTCGACGTGCTCTCAGAAGTGTACAACAAGATTTCCAAAATCCTTGGACCTTCGCCCTTCCCACACTCGTCCCAGTATATGATGGGTCCTCTTGGACTCCTGTCCCCCCACCCCGGCGTGTCGTACCTATTCTCTAGTACAGAAGGTGGGCAAGGGCAGGATGCAACGGAAGGAAGCCTGTGGGGAATCGCGAATGCAAACTCCGGCGGAACGGGTGGCGGGCAACCAGGATCGTTGATGTTCGGAGGGGCATTGGGGAGTCCCCCTCCTAGTTGGACGCATGCGCTGGCAGATTTGGTGCTGAAGGTCGATGGGAAGTTTAAGGTGGGTAATTATCGGTTCCCTTGGTTGCCAGTGACAAACGTCTCGGCAGAAAATAACATCGACACTCCTGAAAGAACTAGATGCATTCGCGCGCAATGGTATTAAAGATGAGCTGGCATCTCTTGATCCGTTGCTACGGAATGTTGCCGTTACTGATGATGGGAGAGAGCAGTATGATTTTGAGGGAACTGTTTGATGACAACTAGGAAAACTTGTGTGTATGGTTATTATAACTTGCTCGATAGAGTATATTGTATTTTTTAACGGAAGATGTCCATGCCCCCACCACAATATTAATGGATACGTGCTGTATAGCGTTATAGCTAGTTCTTGGCAAGTTGTCATAAATGGTTATGAAGACAGCTGTACCGTGACGGCATTCACATGTACTCACTCTCCGTTTTCAATGGCACTATCGGTCTCCACGATTTCTGATCTCATTCATGAAGAGCCGTCAACTGCAAGAAAGGTTTATACGTGGTTCACGCCAGTTCGAGTCGTACAAAGGTCCAAAAATCCCACGCATAATCTGACCTTGATAACTGTTACATCCTAAGGACAAAAATGAGGGGAAGGGCCAGGCCGTAGATTCCAGTCCGAGACATCAACCAGGTGAGTGATAACTTGTGCTGGAAAGCAACACACTCCGGTGGGCCATACTCGAAATAAGTATAAAAGTGCTGGGGGGAGAGCAGCACTGGGTTACTTTACATATCACCCATCCTGGATCACATGTGCATTGTGGACCTTGCTGTTGGGTTTGGTCCCTGCGACTGCATATCCTGAGCTCGTATATGGATTGGGGAGTTGCTTCAAATTGTATGCCAGAGGGGCCTTGTTGAGATATTTTGGCAACTCTTTAGGACACTTTTTAGGACACTTCTGCATCAGACGTTGAGGGTACATGTAACCTACCCCACAAAAAAATTCAAGCTGAGGGACAGCTTTCAGGATATTCCATTGGTCTGAAGATGACTTTGTGGACACATTGCTGGGATGGAAAGCATGCTGTGTGACATAACCAATGACCAAGTTGAAGTGTTTCCAGACTTTGCTGCCCTTTTTTGGTTCCATATCATCAATAAGGAGCTCGACAAGTGAATTAACTGGAAACATTAATAGTGACATGAGAAGAGAGTAAAACTTGAAGAGTGATGTCATAGAGCTGTTGGATGGCCTGTTGAGGGCATTGGAATCTAACTTTGCACCTGAGTCCATGATCAGTCAAAGTTATTTAGATATAACTGAGAATGTACACACATCTTAAGGAAGCTCTTTTCCTTTGTCTTCACATCTTCAAGCAATGGTGGCTCAGGTAGCTTAAACTTGTAGTCCTCAGCAGCTTCAAGAGTATAGTACAACTTGGCCTTGGGAACTTGCTTGATAGAAGTCTCTAGGTTACCACAATATCTCCTAAGCTTGAAGTGGTTCAGATGAAGGACATTGCTGATAGTGTTGTTGAAGTGGCTAGCACTGCAAGATACAATGACTAGAAGGAATATCAGATAAGAGAAATAACATGAAGTGTACTGGATGGGTAGTTTTACACTCATATACAATGGACCCAGTAGATTATATCCCATGAAATTCTGGTAGTAAAATATAGTGTTTTGTATTCAATAAAATTCAATTTCAACTACTAGGTGCATTTTCAATTGCATGTGCACTCATAGTAGCATGCCAGGTACCGGTCAGCCATGGTGCTGGAGGTGACAATATGGACACTTGTGAAAATACATATAATCACAGGAATATCCCTAAATTCCAGGCCCAACAAGGGTGGAGCAAAGAGCAAAAGGCCAGGTGAAATCATGTACATAGAAAGGTGTCAAAATATCTTTAACATGATAGGTCACTCACACAGCTTACAAGAATAATAAACCTGTTATATACCAGAATTATAGGAGCTTTTGATTCTGCTGCTGTTCCACACTGCAAAGATAACCAACCTTGCAAATCAACTTTTCACATTTCCGCCATCATAAAATTTAAAACATTTTGGTTGTCATTAAAATTCATAATATACAGATTATGTTTTGTTGTCATCAACAGTCATAGCCTCTGCCCAAAAATGTGGACATATTCTTTCACAGGGCTTCTGAGAGGTCATGGTTATGCCCAATGACAAGTACACCATCCTGAGAGACCTTGAGTGGTGAACAACTCATGATCAAGGTAGTCTGCAAGGATATATTAACCCCTGGGACACAACTTCACAATCGAATTGATTACACACTTGTGGGCTAATAACCGAGAAATTACACACATAGGGAACACTCTTCCTTGGTTCACACCTTCAAGTAAGGGTGGGTTGGTAGCCTGAGCTTGTAGTCCTCAGCAGCTTCAAGAGTATAGCACGAGTTGGCCTCAGGAAGATGCTTCATAGCCTCTACACCATCCTCTACACCATCTACAGTTCTCCAATATAAGCACAGAAAATTCACCCCTTCACTCCCGAACTAAGCCAGTGGTGCCATAAAGTAGTCCCTACCAAAGCTGAACTTGCCCTCGCCAACATCCCTATGCGGATTGCTCGGCAATGAATCCTACATAATTCAAGCATACCTGAGATGGGCAAATATGGTATAGTGTCACTGGCAAGTCTAGGGACAAGTTGACCGCAGCTTTGGTCTAATTTGGCCCAGCGTTTGACGGCTGCGTGCACGAAGCTTCGCAGCGTGTTTTACTCATCCACTTCTTATTCTCCTCATCCTTTTCGGTACCACAAAGTATAGACAATGACCACTGGTTCAACAGGCCTCGGGCTGGAAATCGTTTCAGTCATAAACAAACTTCAGGATGTGTTCACAGCAGTCGGTTCTTCGGCTTCACAGATAGACCTTCCGCAGATATGTGTGCTTGGTAGTCAGAGTAGTGGTAAAAGTAGCGTACTCGAGGCAAGCTTCCATGTTTTCATTTAATAAACCACGAGCTTACTCCTTTGCACGTACAGAATATCGTTGGACGAGATTTCCTACCCAGAGGAACTGGTATCGTGACACGGCGTCCGCTCGTACGACATGACGCTCTCGTTCTTGTGATTATTGGTTGACATCCACGCAGGTACTACAACTTATCAACCGTCCTGCTACAGGTCCCCAAGTCAACGGGACAGGTCGTAAGTCCTCAAAAAACTTTACGTAAATGTACATTCGCCGTGCTGATGACGTTGCTCTCTAGCCAAGGTCAACGGTGCTGATAGGTCTGCGGACCAAGCCGCCAACGCAGATGAATGGGGCGAGTTCCTACATCTTCCCGGAGAAAAGTTCTACAACTTCCACAAGATTAGAGAAGAAATAGTCCGTGATACAGAAGCAAAGACAGGGCGTAATGCTGGCATCTCACCTCAGCCAATCAACCTCCGCATATTCTCCCCGAACGTACTCACACTAACCCTTGTGGATCTTCCCGGCTTGACCAAAGTGCCAGTGGGGGATCAACCTCGGGATATCGAAAAGCAGATTCGGGATATGCTGATGAAGTATATCTCGAAACCTGCATGTATTATCCTTGCTGTTACGGGTGCGAATACAGATCTAGCCAACTCGGACGGTCTGAAAATGGCAAGAGAGGTTGATCCTGAGGGCACGAGGACCATTGGTGTTTTGACAAAAGTCGACTTGATGTAAGTGAAGACTAATTACTTTACTTCTCTCCTCATTATTATATCCAGGGACTCAGGGACAGACGTCGTAGATATTCTTGCTGGTCGCATCATTCCGCTGCGTCTGGGCTATGTACCTGTAGTCAATCGTGGTCAACGTGACATTGAAGCGTCCAAGCCAATCAGCTCAGCTTTGGAACATGAACGCGATTTCTTCGAAAACCACCCGTCTTACAAGGGTAAAGCCCAATATTGTGGTACCCCATTTTTGGCCCGGAAACTGAACATGGTAAGCGTAACTTGTTTGACAACACGATTCCCATTTATTTACCACTGTCTTAAGATCCTCATGCACCATATCCGTGCCACACTCCCAGACATCAAAGCGCGAATTACACAACAGCTCCAGAAGTACAATGCTGAGTTGCAAACACTGGGTGGCCCTTTGGGTGATGGCAACTCTGGGAATGTTGTGTTGTCTGTTATCACCGACTTCACGTCCGAGTTCCGTACCGTGATTGACGGCAACACAAATGATCTATCCTTAAATGAACTTTCGGGAGGAGCTAGGATTAGCTTTGTATTCCACGAGCTGTTTAACAATGGAGTCAAGTCTATTGATCCATTCGACCAGGTGAAGGACGGCGATATCCGGACCATCCTATACAATTCTTCGGTGCGTTTTCTATACATTCACGCCGGCGGCCAGAGAAGTTGAACGATTGTCTGCTTAGGGATCGACGCCAGCGTTATTCGTTGGTACAACTGCATTTGAAGTCATCGTTAAGCAGCAGATCAAGCGACTCGAAGACCCTAGTTTGAAATGCTGCCAATTGGTATACGATGAACTGATTCGGATATTAGGCCAACTGTTAGCGAGAGTGGTAAGTTTTGCTTAGCTGCCGATCTTTTTACCACCAATCAACTGGAGATGTTTGTAGCAAGCATTCAGGCGGTACCCCGCGCTTCGAGAGCGGTTTAACTCAGTCGTGGTTAACTTCTTCAAAACAGCCATGACTCCGACTACCAAGCTTGTGTCTGATATGGTTGCGTGAGTCGTACTCTATCTGTATCAGTGTCATTTCTAATGACAACGAATGTGAAGCATGCAATCTTGCTATGTGAATACGACACATCCAGACTTCCTCGGCGGTCATAAGGTGCGTCATATCCTGGAGGCTGTAAACCAATAAGTGAAATTTGCATGCCAGGCTATGTCAATAGTAAACGAGCGAATCAATGCTACCAAACCCCCACCCGCTCCTGTAGACGCCAAGAGCGGCAAGCTTGCTCCTGGACAGATCAACAACAACAAGGACCTCGATGTAGAAATTAAAAAGGAGGAGCCAAGTTTCTTTGGGTCGTTCTTTTCATCGTCGAAGGGGGCCCAAAAGAAGAAAGGTGGTCCGATCATGGAAGCGGTGAGTTTCATTTCGAAAAACAGGAATTGAAGCTAGGTATGTACATTTGTTGACATGATATTTGCGTTGCCTATACTAGCCGCCTGCCATCATCCGTCCTCAAGCAGCACTCAACGAACGAGAAACGACTGAGACAGAGGTCATAAGTATGTAGCCACTTTCCATTTGCTTTTATGGGTTTATCGTTTATCGTTTTCACAGAGCTCCTTATCCACTCGTACTTCAACATCGTAAAGCGAGAAATGATTGATATGGTCCCAAAAGCTATTACGCTCACGCTTGTGAACCATTCTAAAGAGAACCTGCAACGTGAACTGTTACAGGAGTTGTACAAGCCGGATGTCCTTGAGGATCTTTTGAAGGAGTCGGAGTTTGTCGTGAGCCGAAGAAAGGAGGTCATTTCAATGGTACAAGCCCTAAATAAAGCGGAGGAGTGAGTTTTTACAATCTCAACCTGGAGTTCGGCTAATATCGGTTGTTAGGATTGTTGCAGGCGTTTGATGACTAACCGAGTAGTAATGGTGGCCCATCCCACAGCTTTGCTTTAATTGGGACCCTGTCCATACGAAATATTATTATAATACCCTCTACATGCATATCACGATAAACATCTTAAATATATGGACTTCCGTCCGTGTTCTATTAGCCTTGCAGTGACAATTTTCCCGTAGTGATATGATAAATGTGTAAGGGCACCCGAGATCAAACGAAATTTACTAGTACCCCAGTTGTTCCAGTCGAACGGCAGTCCCCGACCCGACCCCATAAATCAAACGCCGGCGACGATCCTGATCATTGTGGCGTGAGTCGAGCTGTATGAAACGAATGGCCAAAGACGTACTCTTCTGCCTTGTTCAAAGCTTGCACCATGGCGACCACTTCTTTTCTCCGGCTCACGACATAGTCAGATTCCTTCAAAAGTTCGTCTAGCACTTCAGGCTTGTACAACTCCTGTAGGAGTTCGCGCTGCAAGTTCTCCTTGCTGTGTTCGACAAGGGTGAGCGAGATAGCTTTTGGCACCATGTCGATCATTTCTCGTTTGATGATGTTGAAATAGGAGTGTATCAAAAGCTCTGACAAACATGTGAGGTAAGTATTATCATTTAACAGGAAATACGCTCACTGATAACTTCTGTTTCGAGTTCCTCTCGTTCACTCAGCGTACTTTGAGGTCTAATAGTGGCAGGGGGCTACAAGAAGTCAGAAGTCTTATGAATGAAAGGAATCAACCAACCGAATGGTCAGATGGAACACTGACCGCCTCCATGACATTACTCTTCTTCTTTTGCGACCCTTTGGTCGACGAGAAGAAGGAACCGAAAAAGGTCGGCTCTTCTTTTTTAATCTCAACATCAAGGTCCTTGTTATTATTTATCTGCCCAGGTGCGAGTTTCCCACTCTTAGTGTCCACAGGTGCGGGGGGAGGTTTTGCTGCATTCAAACGATCAATGACTATAGCCATTGCCTGTCACGCGCAGATTACTCGAAACATCAAGGGCGAAGGATGCCATGGCGTACCTGGTGGCCATTGAGAAAGTCAGGATGTGTCGTATTTACGTAGCAGGCTTGCATTCTACATAATCTCAGCGTGGGCTGTTGAGGGGCATGAGAGCGACTCACGCGACCATATCGGCTACTAGCTTTGTCGTCGGGGCCATGCATTTCTTGAAAAAGTTGACAACAACAGAGTTGAACCTTTCGCGAAGTGCGGGATAACGTTTAAATGCTTGCTATCAAATGAATGGTTCAACTCATGATGTATCCATTTGAAAGCATCAACACTCACGACTTTAGTTAGGAGCTGCCCTAGTATCCGGATTAACTCATCGTAAACCAGTTGACAACACTTCAAACTTGGGTCCTCCAGCCGTTTAATTTGCTGTTTGACAATTACTTCAAAAGCGGTGGTGCTAATGAAAAGTGCCGGCGTCGAACCCTAGTTATCACCTTAGTCCGAGAATGGATGTTATAAGAATATCAACCCACAGAGGAATTGTATAAAAGGGTTCGAATGTCGCCATCCTTCACTTGATCGAATGGATCAACAGACTTGACGCCGTTATTGAACAGTTCATGGAAGACAAAGCTTATTCTTGCCCCTCCAGATAACTCGTTCAACGACAAGTCATTTGTGTTTCCATCGATGACGGTCCGGAATTCAGACGTGAATTCAGTGATGATGGACAAGACGACGTTCGCAGAGTTGCCATCTCCGAATGCACCACCCAATGTTTGCAATTCGGCCGTGTACTTCTGAAGCTGCTGACTTATGCGCGATTTGATGTCTGGCAGGGTCGCACGTATATGTTGCATAAGGATCTAGTACACAATCAGGAATAACTAGAGGTGAAGCAAGAACAGTACCCTTACCGTGTTGAGTTTACGTGCCAAGAATGGTGTACCACAATACTGAGACTTCCCCTTGTACGACGGGTGGTTCTCAAAAAATTGACGTTCGTGTTCTAAAGCGGAACTGATTGGTTTGGATGTTTCAATATCGTGTTGACCACGATTGACGACAGGGGCGTAGCCCAGACGGAGAGGAATGACGCGTCCAGCAAGAATATCTACAACATCCGTTCCTTTGTCCCTGTACACATTTAAAAATAAATTCACACAAAAGAAAGCCAGACAACCTCACATCAAATCAATTTTTGTGAGAACTCCAATTGTACGTGTCCCTTCCGGATCCACCTCTCTGGCCATTTTCAACCCGTCCGAGTTGGCCAGATCCGAATTAGCACTCGTAACCGCGAGGATGATACAAGAAGGTTTCGAAATATACTTCATCAGCATTTCCCGAATTTGCTTCTCGATATCACGAGGTTGGTCTCCAACAGGTACTTTTGTCAGCCCAGGTAGATCCACGAGAGTCAATGTGAGGACGTTCGGTGAATATATGCGAAGATTGATTGGCAATGGCGATATCCCGGCGTTGCGACCCGTTTTGGCCTCCGTGTCGCGGACGATTTCTTCTCGAATCTTGTTGAAGTCNTAGAATTTCTCTCCAGGAAGGTGTAGGAATTCACCCCACTCGTCGGCATTGGCAGCCTTGTCCGCCTTCGTATCATTGCCATTAATTCGCGCTGTGAAACAAACTCAGCTATGGGCCATCTTTGAAAAGGAGCCCAACTCACGGCCTCCTCCATTCGCACCAGACGCAGCTCGGTGTATGAGTTGTAGGACCTATCGAGAGAAATGGGTATTGAGATGATCTAGGACTGAAAGTACGGTACCAATGGACGCCGTGTCACAATACCTGTTCCCCGAGGTAGAAAGTCTCGCCCGACAATATTCTACCCAACACTTTTAATATAAACCCGACTATCCGTCATGAGAATAAATGCACACCTCCAGCACGCTACTTTTGCCACTGCTCTGACTACCCAGCACACAAATCTGCGGCAAATCTATCTGTGATGCAGAGGACCCAACAGCGCTGAAGACATCTTGAAGTTTGTTGATGACAGTGACAATCTCTAGTCCAAGACCCGTTGGCGTCGCCATTATGAACAAGCAAGTTGCGCAACTGTAATACGAGAGTTACTGAATGCGGCGGCCGCAGCTTGATCACGACTGACTGACCTTAACAAACGTTACTGTACATTGGATGAGAATTAATTCAGAAAACTGCTGGTACTAAGGATACAAAGTGTACAAGCCAATAATAGTGTATCGTAACTGCATGTAGTAAGATGTAGATGGTAGGGGGAAAGGATTGTAAGTCGGAGCGTAGAGGGGTGAAGGGAGAAAGTCCGTGCACTACGTTTGCTCCTCAACCATGGACCCCAAATAACAATGTCGTTTTTTTTTTTTCAAACACCCTGCCTCGCACCGAAACGCCAGCCGTCGAGGGGTACTCTCATCAAGATCGGCAGAGACGGTGTTCGGGGAGGCAAGTGTGGGTATAGAGGAGGAGCGAAGGATGAGAGAACCCGAAACCAAGACACGTCAAGGTTTACGGAACTCGCACAACACCGTGTATATAGTATTGAACGCAGTGTAGATCTCCTCCCTGACCTGAACGTGGCGGGGGAAAAGGGAGTATCAGCGGATGGGGATCAAACCGGGTCCACTGCACTCAAGAGTTTCGAACGGGTCGACTTCAAGAGAAGCGAACACCGAACACAAGAAAGGGAAATATGATAATCACCTTTGCACCCGTAAGTACGATCTTGCCCGACACAAAGATCAGGAGAACGACTTTGGGCTTGATCATTCTGTAAATGAGACCAGGGAATAGCTACCAGAGACGACATCAATTACGACGAATACTAAGATGAATCAACAACAATACACATACCTCAGGCTCATAACTACTGAACTGTCCGTGGCTGTAAGCCAAGCCCTCCAAACGAATGGGGAACTTCACGTCACAACTACCCACAATGTTCTGAATCTTGAATTCCGAGAACTTGGCGTCGAAGCCAAGTTTCTGCACAATCCGCGCGTACTTACGTGAAGCCAACCGAGAGTCATCTTCCGATTTTGCACCCGTCACAACCATCTTGCCTGACGCAAAGATAAGAGCTGTCGTTTTTGGATCACGGATACGCATGATAACGGCTGCAAAACGCTGTGTAATGACGAACGAGGGAAGTTCGACATTCACAGGTACAAAGGAAACAAATACAAACCTTTGGGTTATATTCGGCATTGCGTGCGTGAAGAGCAATGGTTTTTAGGTCCAGCCGACAGTCGAGATTCACGGTAGCAACGATGTTCTGCAGTGTAGGGACAATACCCTCTACGGCAGTAATATGCTGTTGCTCGAGGGTAAGAGGGACGGGTGTGGCAGGTACAGGCGTGGCAGATGGCGTAGAAGGACCAGCAACAGTGTCAGATTGTGCCGTCTGCGACTGAGGAGGAGACTGAGATGGTTGAGATGGTGGCTGTTGTTGTGCTTGATAAGAGTTGGACAACGGCGATGGTCCTGGCAGTGCAAGACCTTGATGTTGAACTGGCTGCGGTTGCTGATACTGCTGCTGTTGTTGTGGAGGAATATGGGACCTGGCTAAGGTAATTGGACGAGCAGGTAAAGCAAACGACATTGATAATTTTTTTTAAGACCGTGGGAATATCTGGGTACGGAGTGGGGAGAAAAAGGAGGGAATGCGTGTCACGACAGTGGACCTTATATACACGACAGGTTTAAACTCCGCAGCTGGTTACCAATCATCAATAGCCCCATTTACTAAGACCTATGCATTGTTTCGCTTCACGAATACCAACAACGGGAACCCACTGAAACTACAAAGACTTAGTGAGTCCTCCTTTTTTTTCTCGTCTTTTGTCTTAATTCAAAAAACGGCGGCAGATACATCCGAGACTATCGCCCAGATAAGGTATGCGAGTTGGTAATCTCCCAATCCCATGGAGACCAACATGTTCCCTGCTTTGATGTAGTAGTAGTCCCGATACATCAATAAATTCATCACCACGCTGCAGGGCGATCAATAACGACGCACCATACATCCCAGTCAAGTTGTTAGCTGCAGTGTTATTCAAAGCTCCGAAAATTGACCGTCGTGATCGGGATGGACAGCGGACCGCGCGTGGAGAGCAGCACAAGGGCACCACCGTCGCGGTGACCTGCGCTCGTCGTTGCCTGGGGTTGTTGCATCGACTGAGTGCATCGCTGCTGTTTTGTGGGCGAGGGGCATTTGGTTGAAGACGGGTTGCGAGATCTAAGTCCCGTTCAACGATATCTAGAATCTAATTATGCATCGGTCAGCACAAGCATACTTGTACGGCAGCATCACTCCAAAGCTGTGCACTGGTGATACACCGCTTCTGTGAGAGTAAAGTTGCTGCGATTGTTACTGCAGAAGAATCAGCTAGCGGTGCATTAAAGTCCCTGGTTGACAAGAATTAAAGGATTAAACATGTGTGAATGCTTCGATTGACCAAGGGGGGACGCCATTCTGCGTGCCAAATCTAGGTATCTGACCAACCTCGTGTGCTGATGCACTGCCCAACACAGCCCAGCGGATGGCGTTACGCTGTTAGAAAATCGCAGAAGAGCTGGGAAGTTGAGTTACCTGTCTCAGGCTGGATTCCAGACTTCCAATATTGATTAATCATTGGCCTTGTTCGTGTGAGTTGTAACAATTTCTCTATGTCTCGCCACTGAGCAAGATGGTCGAACATTTGTTTTATCCGAAATTGAGATATTGTGGAGTGAGATTCCAAATAGCCCAGAACGCATGTCTCGTGAACCTCTCACGACTCAACGCCGGAAGTTAAATTTCTCGACAGCTTTTCACTAGAAGGAAATGACTTATATGATGCCCAAGCAGAATGGCCTGACAGAAACGTAGTATATACGACGTCCCTACAAGCCAGTTAAACCGCTCTCGTTTCCATCCACCGACGTCGACAACGGAACATCCATAATCCAACTTGTGAACAGATCCTACAACGCAAACATATACGTTATGGAAAACCTTCTCGAGAAGTTCGATAAAAACTTACCAGAGCGGCTTCACTCTGGTCATACGGAACCATATGTCTGTCCGCATAAAATAAAACATATCAATATGATGGACGACAAGAGGGTACGAGTCAACACCCACCCGGCTTCGAATACCGTAACAAACGTCACATTCCCAGCAGTGTACCCACCTCCCCCGGCACTCCTCACGGTGCCCACTACCTTTCCTGACTGGAAGGTCACCCAGGGTGTTGGTTTCGCAGCGGCAAATTCTTCATGATACCTTTGTTCGAGAGCTTCGACCCAGCGTTCGTTTCCCTGAAGAGTAGGTCACCATCGAGTTAACAAAGTAATGAGGGAACATACTATGTAGTTGCACAACACGTCTTCAAAAGCGCGAGTTAGTCTGCAGAAAGTTGCGCAAGGTCAATTCAAATATGCGCACCGGCATTCCCAGCATACACCAAAAGCCTTATGCCATCGTCAATCAGTTCTGGCAACAATTTTGCACTGTTGTGCATTCCGTCTCCTTGTAGGGCAAACGCCTGATTGATATCGTTGTTACAGGTAACGAATTCAATGGACGGGTCCACTCCTAATGCAACCTTGTTTGACACATCATTCATCCAGGTTTCAATCCACTGCATTTGCTTATAGCAAAGAGGACCATCTGCATTTGGCGATCTATCACACTTGCGGCGCACATCATAAACGTTGAGGTTCAGTTCTACTTGCGAGTGTAAATGCACGCAGATGACGATTGTTACCCAATGACTCACGCAGTAACGGACCAAAGAGCTGCGAATTGCAATACATTCCGGCAGGCGCGCAAATCAAGGTCGAACTGAAGTCGTAGCAATATTTGATTAGCCTTTGGCAAGTCGGGATCTTTGTCCTCAATGCAGTGCATTGTGGACCATTGGGATCATCATATATAGGATATGGACCGTTGCATACATAGTCGGCCACAGACCCCATCTGAATGTATGGGTCAGTCAGCCCATTCGCGAGGATAATGCTGGCCAGGTTAATTTTCTTCAGCCCTGGCGCCGGCGCAACAGCCGTTGCGAGTGCTTTATTCTCTTTGTGTATTATACTTGCAATGTGCGGTGCGTATGTCCCCCCATAGCTCTCCGCGGCGATGTGGAAAGGCTTGTTGGCATATTTGGGGAATCTGTTCAGGAAGAGTTCGAGAAAGGCGTAAACATCCTTGCCTGCGACGGGCGTTGTTGATACTTTCGACCCATCGGAGGCATATGAGAATCCCACGTTGATAGGCTGATCGAGGAATATTATATTGGCATGAGTGTTCCAACTATTCGGATTGTAAGTTGTGTTTTTCCCAGAGTTGATGACGGTGCATGGACCGAGCTCAAAGAGAAGGCCAGTAGAGGAGCTGCACCCGACGATTGTCAACATTTGAGATTAAAGGTACGGTAGAAAGAC